>JXTC01001221.1:0-10002 GCA_002914845.1 Trema orientale | reverse complement strand
AGATTCATGATTGCTCCTTTGATTCAGTTTGGACACGTTTTGGACAGCTGGAAATCTTCATTTAACCTGCTAAAGATTGATAATTATCCCAGAAAATCATATATCAATCAATATCAATCAAAAGCCAAGATTTAAGAAAATTAACCAATCTTTCCTTAAATATCCGAAGTTGTTGCAACAGATCAGGAAATCTGATCACAACAACTCAGCAAATCAAATCAATTAACTAATGGAAACTTAATTAATTGCTGAGATATTTCTAGCAATAATTAAGGACGAAAATCCTTATGAATTCATTTCAGAAACCTGTCCAAATTCATTGATTAATAAGAGGCAATCAGATATCAATCAAGGACAAAAGAATGAGGAAATAATCAATGATATATATGGTAAATATAAAAGGAATTGATTGAAAATTGATAGGAAAATATCCTAACCAGCTATGCACGAAATTCCATTTATATTTCACCTATATTATCACCAGAATCATCAAATATGAAAACAAAACACGTTTGAGTATATTCTAGAAGGTTTCCATATAAAGAAAAACGCAAGTTTTGTTTTGTGAAGAGCTTCAGACTTGTTGCAAATAACTTCAGATTTGTTGCAACGATAACAGACTTGTTATAACAACTTCTTCTTTTTTATCAACTTGAGTTCTCAAAACTTTGCCATTTAGAATGCCAAACTTTTGGACCTAATATTTTTGGTCATTCTTCTCTATGGCTTTAACTTCTTCATCAATTGCATTCCTCTATTTTTCATCTTGTACAGCCTCTTGGAAGTTCACCGGTTCACAGTCAGCAAAGAGGCAAAATAGAGTGAGATTTTTGAGTCTATTAGTCACCTCTTACAAATCTTCAAGACTTCTTATACATTCTTCATGTCTCTCAGTTAAGAAAGAAGGCGGTGAATCTTCATGAGTGGAAGATGTTGGCGAAATAGGTGGAGTAGTAGTCTCTTAATGGACTTCTCTTGCTTGGTCTGCTTGTATGTCTTCATCTTCAAATTGTGGAAAGAAATTGTAATCATCTGTTTGAGAACCAAAGTCCCATTCACCTTGTTCATCGAATATTATATCTCGGCTGATGATTACTTTTCCATTGTTGGGATTGTATAACTTATATCCTTTGGAGTTGGTATCGTAGCCGATGAAAATGAACTTCTCGCTTTTATCATCAAGCTTGGTTCTATGTTCGTCTAGTACATGCACATAGGCTATGCTTCCAAAGACTCTTAAGTGGGAGATCTCAGGCTTCCTTCCACTCCATGCTTCTTGTAGTGTCTTTCCCTACACACTTCTTGTTGGAGATCGATTAGACAAGTAGACTGCACATGCAACAGCTTCTGCCCAGAACTCTTTAAGCAATCTCTTACTTTTCAGCATACTTCGAGCCATATTGAGGATAGTCCGGTTCTTCTTTTCTGCCACACAATTTTGCTAGGGGGATCTTAGAACAGTTAAGGGTTGTCGAATTCCATTGGCTTCGCAACATTCTTGGAACTCTTTTGAAGTGAATTCTTCTCCTCTGTCAGATCTCATGGCTTTAATCTGAAGACCGCTTTTTTTCTCTACCTCAGCCTTGAACTTCTTGAAAGTTTCAAAGACTTCTGATTTTTGCCTCAAAAAATATACCCAAGTCTTTCTTGAGAAATCATCAATGAAGAGCAAGAAGTAATTGCTTTTACCGAAAGAACTTGGTTTGATAAGACCGCACACATCCGTATGCACGAGCACTAATGGCTTTTGGGCTCTTGAATTCGACTCCTTTGGAAAGCTTTTCCTGAATTGCTTCCCGAGTAAGCATCCTTCACAAAGCTGATCAGGATGATTGATGCTTGGTAAGCCTCTCACCATATCTTTCTTGGATAGTAGCTCTAGTCCTCCAAAGTTGAGATGCCCGAATCTCAAATGCCATAGCCATAATGAATCCTTACAACATGCTTTGAGATATTTTGCCACATCATTTTGAATGTTCAACAAGAACATTCTATTTCTTGACATAGGTACCTTGGCAATCAAGTTCATATTGTTATCTCTTATAAAAAGACTATAATCTTTTAAGTGAATATCATAGCCTTTGTCTAAGAGCTGTCCCAAATTAAAAATATTTGTTTTCATAGTGGGTACATAATAAACATTTGAAATGAATTGATGTCCCCCATATTTTAAGCGGATAAGAATTTTATCTCTTCCTTTTACCGCTACTTTTGAATCATCACCTAAAGAAACATTCTTATTGATTGATTCATTAAGCTCTATGAACATTGATCAACGCCCACACATATGATTGCTAGCACCGGTGTCAAGATACCATGTGTTGTCTTGTCCTTCGTTGTTGTCGTTATATGCCAGTAGCACGGTGCTATTCTCTTCTCTCTTCTGTTCAATGTAATTGACTTTTTCTTCAATTTTGCTATTAAGTGCTCTACATTCTCTAGCATAATAGCCAAACTTGTGACAGTCGAAATATTCAACTTGAGACTTCTCATACCTCGAGTTCATTCGACCTCTACCACGACCTCTTGTAGAGCTTTCTCCTCTTTCGAAATTGCTGATATGATAATTGTGGTTGTTGTTGGAATTCCAACCTTGTCCACGACTCCGACTTGTACCACGTCCTTGTCCTCGGGTTTGTCCTCTACCACGACCAAGTTGACTTCTTTCGCTCGTTGGCTGTCTTCTCTCTCCATAAGTTGTGTCTTGAGAAGCTGCTCCTTGAAATTTGGCTTCTTCTTTTTCTTTTCCTCGTGAGCTTGTAAGGAACCCAAGAGTTGTTCTATCGTCATAGCTCCCAAATCTTTAGTTTTTTCGATGATAGTAATAATATTCTTGAACTTTGGATCTAACGATCGAAGAATCTTTTCCATGATCGTAACATTTTCTAGTTTCTCACCATTTCTCTTCATTTGATTCGAAATGACTAAAACTCTTGAAAAATAGTCGGAAACTGACTCAGTCTCCGTCATGTGTAGCAAATCAAACTCTCCTCTTAGAGTTTGAAGGCGGACTCTTTTAACTTTTTCTTCTCCCTTGTACGAAATTTGGAGTTTCTCCCACGCTTCCTTAGCGGAGGTTGCACTTGAGATTTTCTCAAATCTGTCGTCATCTAAGGCTTGGTAGATGAGGAAGAGAGCTTTTTTGTCTCTCTTTCTTGAATCTTTTAAACTATCCTTTTGTGTTGAGGATAATGTCGCCTCATCTCTTGGTTCTTCATTGCCTTTCTCCACTACTTCCCAAACATCATGTGCTCCAAGGAGGACCTTCATTTTGATAGTCCAATTATCAAAGTTGTTGCCTTGGAGTGGTAGAACTTGAAGAGATGCTAAATTGCCGGTAGCCATAGCTCTTAACAGGGTGAGCTTTTAGAAATTTCGACTACACAGATGGATCCAGAACGTCGAAAATCCTTAAGATTGACTATTATATCGACTTGGTCAAAGTCAACACTCGGTCAACGGTCAATGCTGGTCAACGGTCTAGTCAACGATCCAGTCAACGGCTCTGATGGCTTAGTCAATGGCGTGGTCAAACGGCTCTGATGGCTTGGTCAATGGCTCAGTCAACGGCTCTTACAGCTCGGTCAAATAGCTCTGACTCGGCTCAACTCAGTGAGTTGACTCAGTTTGTGATAGCAAACTTCCAACGACTCGTTCAGACTCGTTCGGACTCCGATTGGGCTGATTTTTACGGCAACGTGTTCGTCTCGTCGAGCTCTTCGATTTGATATATAATAATGGTATGTTTGGAACAAATGGCTAATACTCTCAATATCAAGAAATTTTTTTTGATGTGGAAGATCAGTCAAAGCTACAACCACAGAGCATACTTAGAATTTTAAGAGAACTCACAACTTCATTCTGATATCCCTTTGTTGTAAATAAAACAAGCTTTATTACTCACTCAAATATTATTACAAGAGAAAAACTCTTAATTTCACTCTTCAAGCACACTCACTCACTAGAAGCTATGCTTCTTTCTCTCTTCACTTCACTCTTGGAAGCTTTACTTCTTACTTGATGCTTAGAACTCAAATTGGGAGGAGTATTTATACTTGAGGTCACTCATCCTCCACCACACAAAATGATTCAAATAAAATAATACAAATAAATTTCAACCACACATATTTTCTTCTACAACCTTCTAATAATAAACAAATCATTCACATGTATAAAACTAATATCTAGCTAACACTAGAATGTTCTAGGTAGAAGGCTTCTTCAATTTGGACTTGAACTTTCTTCTTTTATGGGCTTTGCACTTGGGCTAACTCTAACTTATTGGACCTCATATTGATGGGCCTAGAATACTTCTTATGGGCTTAAACAAGTTTATTTCCAACACTATGATCGGATGGAGTAGAAATTTTTAGCTAACATAACGAGAAAATTGGGTTTTACAGAAGAATAGATTGAAATGGTATTGGATTGTGTACGTTCCTCAAGATTTTCTTCTTATGGTGAATGGTATACCCTAAGAAAAAATCATCATGTCGAGAGGCCTTCGTCAAAGCTCCCTACTCTCCCTCTACTATTTCTTATTTTGTGCCAAAGGATTATCAACTATTCTCTACAGAACTGAATCAGAAAAATCAATTACTAGCTTCTCATGTACTAGGAAAGGGCCAAAAATTGCACGTACTTCGTTGCAATTAATACTTTATTGTTTTGCATGGCAACCTTAGAGGAAATACATGTTCTTAAAGATGTGTTGGAAATCTATAAGCAGGCCTATTGACAGAAAAAAAAATTTGTAGAACAATGTAGATGCCAAATCCTATAATTGAATTTATAGAGGGTCCATGACCACTTGTAATCCTGCATCCAGAAAAAATAGTTTAGGTTAATTTTTGGATTGTGCTCTTGAGAGCTGCCTACATGCCCTTTACAGGGATCAAATCCTAATGTAGTTCTGATTTCCTACAAAAGAGCAAAAAATCAGTAGAGGTCGTGTATAGAGAGAATAGGCTAGAAAAAAGGAGATGAAGATGCAGAATGAAGAAGAAGACTGCGTATTTACAGGCAAATAAGAGATATTTACTAAATAGGAAACTCTATTAATTAGATAATTAATAATTATCTTTTGGATAACCTAGTCATATTAGGATACTTACCAGATAATGTCTGATTTGAAATATGATTACCTGATATTCAAAAATAATAATTACCTCTTTTCTGAAAATAGAGGACCTATAAAAATACAAATATATTTTGTAAGCCCTATATAGGCCATAAAATGAGCCATACGAATTTTATCCCCAACAATCAGCCCCCCATTCCTCAGTGCGAGTTTACTCGGACTAGAGGAGTAGATACAAAAGACTTTCTTTTGCCTCCATTCTTTCCTGTAATTCTTTATGTTATATAAGTGATATGCATTCACATAAAATTTTCAGATAAACATGGTCAATTGCATTAAGTAGCCAAGTAATCACATGTCATGAATTTTCATATAAAAAATAGAAACAGTCATTAAGTAGAAATTGGCTCACCAGAATAGGACCATATTGTACCAAGTGTGTAACGTCTGGGAGGATTCTACACGATTTGGATTCTACACCTAGCCAAATCATGTTTGACTAGGGGCGTATGACTCTCAAGACACGTATATCTGAAAGGATTGGCTCGACAGAGAACATGGCGTCCGGAATTCTTCATCGGATAATAACCAGTCCACCCGCAAGGACTTCCGCACCCTTCTAGCACTTGGTTAGTTGGGGGCATAGCTCCCTAGGGCACGTTGCCCAAAAGGATCGGCTCACTAGATGAGTCAAGCATCCGGTATTCTTTGTCGGAATTAGCTAACTCACTACTAAGGAATTTGTACCCTGTCACAAATATAGTGAGGGGGTGTATGGCCCTCAAGACACATGTGTCTGAGAGGATCGGCTCGTGGATAGACCAAGTGTCCAAAATTCTACATCGGAATAAACTAATCCACCCACAAGGAAGACTGCACTCTACTAGGCTTAGTGAAAGGGCTTTAAATCATAGGCTCAAATATTGATTTTTAAGCATATAAAATGCGCACATAATTCATGTTTATAATTAACTGACTTATTCTCATCAATCAAACAGGTAAATGGATTATATGTAACAAATTCATGAGCAATAATTGAATGGAGATGAAACTTTCATGGTATAAAAATCTTTTTAAGGTGTAAGAATAAAGCCATACCTATTACTCTTCGTCTATACTTTGATATAATAATTTTACCTAGAAATAAACAACAAAATGAAAATATACGAGGATATTAAATATATTGATATCAATAAAATCAAACATATCAATTACTCAAGCAATTCAAACGAGTCAAAAATCCAAGTAATCTTTCGAGTAATCCAAAGAGTTCAAACACACTTAATAATGCCCAATCAATCAATTCAATCACGTCATACAATCCAAATTAATCAATTCAATTGCATTAATCAAATCACATTTGAAACTAATCAAATCTAATTAAGCAGGCATAAAGCAAATCATTCCAATCCATATAATTCAAATCGATCAAATATCTAACAAGTCAATCCAAATAAGTCACTCAAGCTAATAAAAACCAAACAATTCAAATCAATTAATTTAATTGAATCAATCATTACATTTTAGGCAATCAAAATCCAAATAAGCAAACACAAAGAAAATCATTCGAATAAAAAATCAGCTCAAGCCAAACAATCTACATAATTAAAGCCAATCAAATACCAAACAAAGTCAATCTAGTCGAACCAAACAAATCAAGTCAAATACAAAATGTAACAATCCAATCAAAAGGTTTCACACTCCAAACAATTTCAAACAATTCAACCAGTCATTTATTCAAATTAATCAATCCGGATACTAAGAAAATTGAGTCAAATATTACAAACCAACAAACCATGCAAACAAAATAATCCAAATCATGCACAAAACAAAACAATCCAACTAAAAGACTTTATACTCCAAATAATTTCAAACGCTCAAACTAAACAGTCGAATCAATCAAGACAATTAAAATAGAATCAAATATTTCACCACACCCAAACAATTCAAATAAAACAATTTAATCAAAGCAAACTAATCCAATATCTCAAGCACGTTAATCCATCAAACTAGTAACAAGCACATAATATAGACCTTTGAATCAAACAATTATATCATGCAACCCAAATTTATTGTTATTAGAATACTTATCTCCTTGAGAGTTTAACAAAACTCTAGGAAGTTGTCATCTAATTGAAACAAAGATGCTTCCTGCAACATGAACAACTTTTGTTGTTAGTTTTCAAAAAATTTCGAAATCTTGTTAACTTTCTTTATTCTTTCATTGTCATACTACTAGTCCCCCACTCCTTACTATGAGTTTACTCGGACTAGAGGAGTAAGGAATGGTCCTATATCACATTTCAACCGAGCCTCCTACTAGATATACAAAAGTAACAAAAAACTCGAAAACAAGATATCATTAATAGTCAAAAGAAATATTCCTATTTTTTAAATAAGTCTAGAGATACACGTTTATATATATATATATATAGATATGCCATACGTTTAAAAGTTTTTTTTAAACGAAAGAGATAAAAAGAGTTTTGCATGGTTACGTACACAATTAAAATAAACAAGTGCGAATTTGGAGATAATTATTCCATTAGGCAGAGAATTTAATAATAAGGTACTCAATACTGAAAAAGAAGTCTCAAAATAAAAGAAAAACTTGCTCCTATGATTAAAAGATTTAATATGTATATGTATTAAAAAACTAAATAAATAATAAAATCTTATGGCCGATTAGTATATGGGAATCCACATATTTGCACGGAATAGATCAATAAAGAAAGTAATTGAATCAAATGACCGAGCTATTCACACTATTACACTATAAACAGACATATAGAAATTATTAAACATACATAAATGGTAATTTTTATCATATATGTTTCTTTAGCACAAAGTCGTTTAATAAGAATACACACGAAGGTTAGTTTTATATTCTATTTAAATTAAAATTAGTAGAAGATGACAACGAAAGATAAACCCAGTAACATTAAGGATGTACTATGGACTATTGAACAAAAATAAATTTATGCATAATACCTCTAAATGAAAGAATTTACTCTTCCATAAATAAAATATCTAGCACAATCCCGCAGATGATTTTCTTAGAAAATCATCTTGAACAAAAGAACTTTTTTTAAAAAATTTTAAATTTCAATCTCGAATATATCTATAACATAAAACGCATGTATATGCACTTTGCTGATAGTATGATAATTAATAAGAAAATAAAAACATAGGCTTAAAATTATAATTTGATACAAAATTAGATAAAATCATGATTAGCCAATATGGGTAATATATAAAATTCCACCAATATAACGTAGGATGCAAAAACGATTCTCGAAACAAAATAAATAGGTCAATTTCCAAAATTAAATAAATAAATAAATATAATTGTACCAATCGTAAAAATTAGAAAATAAAATACATCAGTGTAATTCCATGGACATATACTATGAGGTTATTAAAATAAAAGTTTCTTTTATTAAACTAAAGAATCGGGAAGATACTAAACAAATATATCAAACTACATACAATCAAATCAAATCAAAAGGAATAGATACAATTATACGCATTAATGAAATCGGATCGAGTAAATGTATATGTAGGAAAAGTGTAAAAAAAATAGATAGATATATATATATATATACAGCGAATATTTCTAAAGCAAATTGTTTAAATACGACTGCTGCCAAATTAGTTACCCAGTTCATCACCAACCTAATTAATATCACTCACTGATTTCCTCTTTTGAGAGATAAATATATGAACACGTAAAACACTACTATACTAGGATATATGATAAATATTAACAATAAAGGAATCACATACCCGTATAAAATATCAAAAGAGAAGAACACAAATCGAATACATTAAAAGTGAAGAACTGAGTATTGCACCTAAATGCAATTACCAATAACAAAAATACATGAAGCAAGTGATCAAGGCCCCACAGTGGGCGCCAAATTATAGGTGCCAAATTCTATAATTAAATTTATAGAGGGTCCATGACCACTTGTAATCCTGCATCCAGACAAAATAGTTTAGGTTAATTTTTGGGTTGTGCTCTTGAGAACTGCTTATATATCCTTTGTAGAGATCAAACCCTAATGTAGTTCTGATTTCCTGCAAAAGAGCAAAAAATTAGTAGAGGTCGTGTATAGAGAGAATAGACTAGAAAAAAGGAAATAAAGATGCAGAATAAAGAAGAAGACTGCGTATTTATAGGCAAATAAGAGATATTTAATAAATAGGAAACTTTATTAATTAGATAATTAATAATTATCTTTTAGATAACCTAGTCATATTAGGATACTTACAAGATTATGTCTGATTTGAAATATGATTACCTGATATTCAAAAATAATAATTACCTCTTTTCTGAAAATAGGGGACCCTATAAAAATACAAATACCTTTTGTAAGCCTCATATAGGCCATAAAATGAGCCATACGAATTTTATCCCCAACAAATAGTTCCATTACATTTAATATTAATATTGATGATGTTTTGATTGAGTCTATACAGACTGCTTTATAAATAAAATCCACTTCCCAATATAAAGAATATTTGAGATTTATATCCATTATGGGTAGAAACTAATATAAAGCTTTGAAATTAATTAAGGATAGAGTATGGAGCTACTTGCAGTCTTAAAAAGGAGGTAGTCATTCAATCACTCCCTACTTATGCGATAAGTATTTTTAACCTTCATGTGGCATTATATAATAATATCCAAAGTTTAGTTGCTAATTTTTGGTGGGGTAATACAAAAAGAGCAGAGAAAGATGCATTGGTGAAGATAGAATAGATTATGTAAAGGAAAAGACGGTAGTATAGGATTATAAAATATTAATACTTTCAATAAAGCACACTTAGCAAAGCAAGGTTGGCGATTATGAGCTACGGATTAGGCAAAAGCTCATTTTAGACCATTTAGTATGCCCATGGGGTTTAATTGGGTATAT
>JXTC01001217.1:0-13344 GCA_002914845.1 Trema orientale | reverse complement strand
CGGTAGGGGCAAGCCTTCTTTTGGTGGCCTTGCTGTCCACAATTGAAACATCCATAAGGTCCATAGCGACTTTTTCCTGAAGAGCCACTACTGTTACTACTGCCACTGTTCTGAGAATTCTGCCCTTGCCATTGTCCTTGGTTCTTTTTATTCATCTTTCTCCCATTGCCCTTGTTTCTTGCATGATCCCTCATTGTTGACCGATCATCAAGAAAAGCCTCAGCTTTTTGGGCTGCAGCAACTAAGTCAACAAGGTTGCTGAAGGGTTGTGTGCCAATCTTCTCCAAGATGGCTGGTCTCAAAGCCTCCATAAACTTGACAACCTAGAGGGTAGGATCTGTTCTAGGTGCATAGGCATATTGTGCTAACTCCATAAACCGCACATAATATTCATTCACAGTCATGTCACCCTGCTTGAGTCGTTCATACTCTCTAATCATAGCAGCTCTATGACTAGCATTAGCATAATGACTCCTGAATAATCCCTCAAAGGTCTCCCAAGTCATATCGGTCACATATTGAGATAACTTGACGGTCTCCCACCAATTTATAGCTCCGTCAATCAGCTTGTAAGTACCAAAGGTTACTTGGAACTCAGCTGGTGTCCCAATAGTAGCAAAAGTCCTCTTGATATCTCTAAGCCATCTTTCAGCTAGAGTGGGATCAGGCCTCCCATCAAATGATGGTGGATTGAGCTTTATAAAGTCCTTGAAAAATTTAGCCTGATGGGCCTCAGGGTTTCGCTCCATCCTTAGACCCGGTAATGCTCTTAAAGCATCATATAAGTTTGCCAGAGGGTCAGGAATTTGTTGTTGTGGTGGAGGAGTCTCAGCCCAAGGCTCTTGCCTCGGTATTCTTCTCCTTGGAGGCATTATAGTTCTGTATTCATATGCCAAAGTATTAGTGAGACAGTGATGCAAGTACTTTTGAAAAGAAGTCAGAATCTAGTCTAATAGTGTCACATCCGAGGTAATTAAACCTCTGCTCTGATATAAAAAATATTCTGTCACGACCCAAACCCCAGGCCAGTGGCAGAAGGGGAATTTCACAAGTAGAAATTCATAATTTGTTTTAGAAAATTTTAGAAATTTCAATTTTCAGAAAAACGACAGCTAGTTGAAAAACGACAACTTCTATAAAAAAATTAAAAAAAATAGTTCAAATTGTAAATTCCTACAGTTTGTGATCATCATTAGATATAGACTGTTAATAATAGTAATAAAAT
Organism: Trema orientale; assembly: GCA_002914845.1. NCBI lineage: Eukaryota > Viridiplantae > Streptophyta > Magnoliopsida > Rosales > Cannabaceae > Trema > Trema orientale. The sequence continues at coordinate 12,119 of JXTC01001217.1, read as the reverse complement.
ATAAATATGCATCACCATTGTCATCACACGCATGCATAATAGAGAATACAGACTAAATCCAAAGTATAAGCCTTAAATATTATTACAATCTAAAGTGAGTTATCAAGTATTTACCAACTACTAAACTAGAACAAATCTTCCAGTCCTAGTCACTCCGCTCCGGAGTTGCTCAAATCTCACTGTACACCACCTGAGAGGGAAAAGATAAGGGGGGAGGTGAGTATTCACATGCTCAGTAGGAATTCAATTACCTTTTTAGTATGAATGCAACTTTTGAAACCTGCATGGTTAGTACCTTTCCAGAATCCAGTTATAAAACAAGTTTACGAATATTCAAGATTAAAACCAAAACCAAAGTCACCATGTTCATAATCATGCTGTACATATCATAAATCAACCAAGTACAAGTATATCTATGAGCTCCCATCCTCTCATCACGGTCCTGTAATACCTCTTGAACAGAGGTACCCAGCATCCTGACACTACCCGGAGGTGTGTCAGCAAAACCTGCGCAGGGGCCTAGGTCTCTCACCTAGCACTGCAGCAACTCGCCAGTGATCTAAATACTATGATGCTAAAATAGATCTCAAGTGTGTGATCCTATGGTAGGTGCAACATATCATAAAGTGTGTAATAACTATGCATCAAGTATATTAAGAAATCATGCTTTAAAACTCATTTGGTATTATTCTGGGATTTACAGAAAATTGGGCAGCATAACGGCTGTATTTTCCCAAAACCAAAATTTTTAAAGCTGCTTAAAAATCATACAAATCAATCCCAGAACAATCCAATATATCTCAACAGTTCACAAGTTCGTCAAATATCCATTCAAATCATTAAAATCAATGAAAATCGATAATTTCAAGAAATAGGTCATAATGCATAATTTAAGACAAAATAAGTTGAAAACTTGATAATTGAACCCCTACCTTACCGGAATAGCGATTCTACGCTATTGAGTCCTCAAGGCGTCATTGACGATCGCCCGGAGGGTCGGGAACCAATTCCGAGCCCTCGATCGTCTTCTTGCAAAAATCCAACTTCTCATCGGAGTCTTAATTCTGCAAACAGACTTCTTCGTTGAATTCCTAGCACTCAAAATAGCTAGGTTAGACATATAACTTGCCAAATTCGGGTCCGGGTCCACACCGGACCTGTGGCACGCAAATCGAGACAAAATCTCGACCGTTTGTGCTGATCACCAAACAACACAATATATATATATCAAACTTCTCTATTTTCCGAGTACATTCCAAATATGTGGTCGAAAACATAATCTAACGGTCGGATTGACAAGTTTAAATATAAAACTAAAAATAACTCAAAATAAACAAAAATGGCAAATTTTGATCCGGACAGTATAGGGTCGAGATATATATACGTTGACGATCCTTGCGACGATACGAATCCAACAGGACCAGTTTCAGGCGAAATGGCGGCCGAAATCTTCGCCGGTGGCCGAAAATCCGATTCGGCCCTCACTGCGTTTTCCGGCGATTCACGGCACTGCAGGCGACGTCGGCGGTCGGCGACAGGCGGCAGAGGCGCGTCTCGGCCTGGCGGAGCTTCGCCAGGTGGTGGCTGGGCGCGACGACGGCCGGAGCTGTGAGCTGCGGCGGCTGGGGTCCTTCGGCCGTGAGTGAGAAACAGAGGGAGAGAGTGAGGGACGGGTGAGAGAGAGAGAAGAAAAGAAAAGAAAGAAAAAAAAAATTATATAATCTGATTTTTTTTTTATCTGGTCAAAAGACCATTTTGCCTTTCTTAAAACTGAGTTTTTACACTACTTATGATTGTGAGAATGGGTTTTCCATTTGACAATGTTCACTTTGATGGATCCCATGGAAAAAATCACAAATATGGAAAGGGGTCTGAATGGAGTTGATCGTTAGTTAGTTGTTCTGCAGTTGCTTAGAAAGAGTAGCCACTTGAACTGCCAAGGCAATAAAAGCATTGATCTCGGAAATTCAAGGTGCCTTCTTTGGTATCATCCTCTCACTTGGTCATTAGTAAATGTTTATAGCCATCTCCTCTAACAACTCATACACATCATCTTGTGTTTTGCCCATGAATGCTCCTCTAGCTATAGCATCTATCACCATTTTTGTGGAGCCAACGAGTCCATTGTAGAAGATTTAGACTTGCATCCACTTAGGCAATCCAGACGAAGCCATCTCCACAATATGTATTTGTAGCATTCCCAATCATCACACATCGACTCGCCTTCAAATTGAATGAAGTTGGAGATCTCGATGTGCATCTTTACTGTCTTTGCTGCTAGAAAGAATTTGGCAAAATTTTTTTAAGCTAAGTCCTCCTAACTGGTGATCGAACCTACTGGCAATGAGTTCAACCAATTCTTTGCTCTATCTTAGTGAAAAGGGGAATAACTGCAGACGAATGGTATCATCAGTAACACAATTATATTTAAAAAAAATTTCTAGAAAATTTGCAATGCATATTGGGATCATATGCATGGTAGCTAGTTTGATCTTGAAATTAATCGCTTGAATTGCTGGCTTCCTAATAACCGAATAAATTCTTGTCATCTTGGGCAGTGCATAATCCCTAAGTACGTGATTGTTATTAAATCTATCTCCTTTTTTCGCCATATTATTTTGTGCTTTTCTGGAAGCTTCTCTTTTCTCTTTTTGGTTCTTCATATAAGAGCGTTCAAATTTCTAAATCCAAAGGGAGTAATTTGAGGCTTTTTGATCATTGCATACACTATGAGTAATCTGTTAAATAGAGTTAAAAAATAAGAATTAAAATAAAAATAAAATAATTCAAAATAAAACTAAACTCACTTAGTATTGATATTATTAAAAACAAAACAGTCCCTTGCAACGGCGCAAAAAACATGTTGTATAAAATAATTGCAAATGCAAATATCATAAATAAGTAATAAATTGATGAGTGAGTATAGTTCCTAGGTAGATTGTATTTACTAATTACTATAATTAATTTAACTTTAACTTTATTTAAAGAAAAATTAATAACAAAAAAATTACACACAAAAAAAATAAAGAACTAATTAAAAAGAAAGCAAAGCAAAATAATAAGGACGGCAATCAATGAGCTAAAGACCTAGGATTTCTGATTTCATTAGTACTATTCCTATTTAAATCTCCTAGTTTAATAAATTAAGTTGTATTCCTTATGTTGACAGTGAATTCCTCTAATATAGTCATTAATCTTTCTCAAGCATTACTAATTTAATTGGATAAGCAAATCTCCTACGTCTCTGTGAAAATTCACCAAGAATAATCCTATTTAAACCAAGACTATTCCTATTTAGTCTAATTCACCAAGATTGAATTCCTCCAATTTAGTTATTAATCTTTTTCAAGTATTAATAATTTAATTTGACAAGCAAATCTCCTATATCTCTGTGAAAATTCTAAACTAGTCAAATTTCATACATAAATCATATAAATATCTCTATCTTATGTTAATTTATGGTTCAATTAGATTTAATTCAATTATCACATTTTAGTCTCATATCAAATTCCAAATCATGCAATTGTTGATTAGGAAACCACAAGCATTAAGAACAAATTGAAACACTCAATATAATTTCAATAAATTAAGCATCAATTTAATTAAAATAAGAAAATTCAAATAATCATAATATGACTATATCGTAACCCTAAAAAGAAAATTTAGTTCATAACTAAAATAATTAAAAACATAATTATAAATATAAAGAGAATAAGAGAAGAGAAACTCTTGAGCGAATTTGAGTCATAGCGCGTCTATCTCCAGTTCGTGCTCTTCTAGTTCAGATCCTCTAACTGAAATAATTGAAAACATAATTATAAACATAAAGAGAATAAGAGAAGAAAAACTCTTGAGCGAATTTGAGTCATATAGCATGTCTATCTCCCGTTCGTGCTTTTCTAATTCAGATTCTCTCTCTCTCTCTCTCCAGTCCCTAGTCATCTAAAGCTCTCGAAAGTCTACCAAAATAAGACCTATCGTCCCAATTTATAGAATTTTTGAATCAGGGGAAAAATCGTAATAAAATTGAGTTTTGGCACCTTTGGACTCGTGAACTAGAGTCGAGGCGCTTAAACCATAGCACAGAGGCGCTATACTCTATGGAATCTCATGTTTTTGTTTCCTCTTCTCTATTTTTATTTATATTTGTTTGTTTTTCAAACGGGTTAATGGCACAAATGGTCCCTGAAGTATTTGTGGTAGTTTGGTCCTCAAAGATTCAATTATAGCAAGTATGCCACCTAAACTTTCTAATTTATATTAATTTTATGACTAGGCTATCTAAATTACAAATTGCTGTTAAATTTTTGACTAAAAATACACATGGTGGTATCTAAAAGTATATTTGAAAGGTAATTTGAGAATTCTAAGCATAAAAATAAACAATTACAGAAAACTTTTCTCTAAATTTGTAACTCCAAGAATCCTAAAAAATACAAAAATACATCTTTTATTCTCTCAAAATCCTTTAGGTCAATTTATTTTCTTTTAAATACTCTTTCAAAAACTATAACGTGCTCCTCATGTTGTAGTTTAGATAGTCCAGAGACCAAAATGATACAAATCAAAAAGTTTAGGGATGAGCTTAATTACTACAATTGAAACTTCGAGGACCAAATTACCACAAGGTAGATAATTTAGGAACCATTTGTGCTATAAATCATTTTCAAAAACCTTGTATTAGCGTAGTAATCAACTACGTCCACGACCATGTAAGCTCGATACTAAAATCTCTCCACATTGATAGAATGAAGAATGGATTTGAAGTCGATGACGTGGCTTTACAAGACTGGATAGAAATCCAGGCGTATGTGAGATTGACTGCATAGGATAAGACACCATTGGAAAAGGCCCCAGCTATCTGGTTCACTTACCTACTCCCTTGCTTGAGTCCACCACGCGCGTTTCAAACGAGCTTCAGCTCGATCTGATGGCTACAAGCGCACCTGAACTTCCTCTCCATGCTTGTGCATCTGGCCGAAAATTATTCCAAGATTTTTATTTTTCTTTTCAAATTTTAAAGTAAATCAGTTAAATTAAATTAAAAGAAAATCTAAATTCCTAATTCAGATAAAATAAAATTCAATAAAAATAAATCTAAATGCCGAAATTTAAATTCAAAATAATTTACTCTAACTTAAAATTTTTAAAAACTATACTAAAAATCTCAAAGACATACATTTTATAAATCAAAAGATCATAAATAGCACTATTTTTATAGAATTATTAAGGTTTCATCTCGTGAAAAGAAGAGAAAATGAGATCCGGACACTTATATATGGGTCTACGACATCACGTTTCAAGTAAGATCAAAAGGATACCACGTCGCTTTAAAAACGACATTGAATATCTATGACGTTACTTTTAAAGAAGTGTTATAGAGATATAACATTGCTGTAAAAGTGATGTCACAGGTTCACAATGTCACTTTTAAAGCAACGTTGTAACCTAGCTGTATGACGTCATTTTAGGAGCAGCGTCATAGACTCACTTTCATTTCACATCGTACTAATGTCAAAAGCAAGGTGAAAATAAAGTGACTTTTTGCCCCCTTTTGTTGCAGTGTCTCCTCTTCGTACCCTGCATTCCTCCCTTTTTCCTGCTCTTTTAAAGTTTTAAGTCATCAAAAATAAAACTTCTAAAAGTCCCAATTTATGGACTTATTAGACGCACATGGGCAAAATTGTAATTTTAAAGCTTTTTGCGATTTTGAAACTACGACCTAGCTCCCCGGTGCCAGACTCTAGCACTGCAGCATTGGCTCTCTACGATTGTGATGTTTTTTTGTTTTTCAGCGCAACGCGTGTTTTCCACGCCTGCGGCGCTGATTTTCTGCCCATTTAAGTCGAGAACTGATTAAATGGCATCCACACATCCAATGAAGATTAACAGCTCCTAAATTGTAGCCTAAGAATAAAAACACGTGAAAAACTAATTAAAATCTCAAAAATTGACAAAATATCAAGCTAAAAATACTTGATTTACCGGTACAAATTCACTCCTATCACTTCCGCTGGTAACTTTCAATGTGTGTAGAGTGGGAATTTTCTCCAAATAAATATCATACCATGATGAATCTATAAGCTATTCATANGAGTATTACTTTGACTTTCATTTAGCTGTATTATGAGCAAAATGGTCTTGTTTGAATACATGAACGAGTCTAACTTAGTGGTGGATCCATGTTGGCACCTTTATTTATTTAGTGGCCATGTTGGTACCTTCATTTATTTAGTGGGAAAGGGTATTTGAAGACGAACCTTCCTTCCGCTCACCAGGGCATGTAACACCGCGTCTTCCCTCTGTTAAGGCTTAACAGAAGCTTATTGAAGTTTCGGTCCTGATCAAGAGTTTCGCCGATTCAAGTCACGACTTTGTCCCGTTTGTTAGAAGTCACGTATCCAAATTTGAGTGATTACTACACAAGTACTTACAACGTTTGATTCTCAAATCAAAAGCTTGAGTTTGCAGCTAAGAAGATTTTTATGGACGATTCAAGAGGTTGGCTCAGGAGAAAGGTTGAAAGGTTCCAAAGCCACTTCCTAAGTCATTCAGGTACTGCCTTGGTTTTGTTAGAATATATATGTTTCGCTAGAGTATAAGGTGTATTTACTTAGACAAACTGAGGAAATAACAGATTCTGGCATAAACCACAGCAAATGAAAAGATTCTATCAATCTATAATCATCTTCTATGACGATTTTAAAATTGCTCTAAATATTTAGCTCCATAGATTGTGTAATTGAGTGAAATTCCGATTCTTTTCTAAATAGGGAAGCTAGAGAAGGAAAGAAAGATGTTATTTATGGAGAACGGAAGCAAATTGTTAGAAGAGCTGATAACTTGTTGCAAAGATAAATGCAGATGTAATCCCATTCGGGGCTTTTCGGCTAAACAAGTCCTTGAAGCCACAAACTACTTCCAATCATATTGTTATAGTACCGATACTTATTATAAGTGGTACAAGGGTACTATGGATGATCGCCCAGTTCTAATCAAGAAATATCATTTGAATGATAACAATGAAGCATATCGTGATATTGCGATAAGTTCCCAAATGAGCAGCCAAAAAAACGTTCTTAAACTACTAGGCTGCTGTCTGGAATTCTCCCGTCCAGCATTAGTTTACGAAGATGCAGAAAATGGGCCTCTTAGCAATACGGGAGGAATTGATTTTAATAGTCTGTCACTATCTTGGAATATGAGATTGAAAGTCGCAAAAGAAATGGCTTACACAATTACTTACCTCCATACTGCATTCACTAGGCCTATTATCCACAGGAACATTAAACCTACAAATATCTTTTTGGGTAAGGATTACCTTCCCAAATTGTGTGATTTCAGTTTCTCTATATCAATTCCTGAAGGTGAAACACAAGTCGAAGACTTAGTGACGGCCGGGACGTTTGGATTTGTCGACCCTTCTTACTTTACAACAACAATTATTACAGAGCACACTGACGTTTATAGCTTCGGAGTTTTTCTACATGTACTTCTGACAGGACAATGTGCTATTGATTTCAGTAGACATGAAATTGAACAAAATATCTGCTTTTATGTAGCAAACTTGGTTGAAAAGAAACAATTCAAGGAAATCGTGGATCCTAAAATTTTGGAAGAGGAAGGAGGAATCAGTAGAGAGAAAGAACTACAATTGCAAGCTTTCCTAAGTTTGGCTTTGGCTTGCACTAAAGAGGAGAGAGAAGAAAGGCCACTAATGATTGATGTCGCAAAACAACTTCTCAAGATTGAAAGGGCCGCTTGTTAGCCTATCCAAATTAGGTAGACCTCTCCGGTATGCATCTTTGGTTATGACCAGTTTTCAACTAAGGATTTGGGTCTGTTGGCAGCTCTATTGTATTTGATGCAGGAGATACTTGACCGACTTATCGTTTGGGAGCAGAGGCCTTGTTGCCATTTTATTCTCGATTATATTGTCGTTTAATTGTTGTCCCTTTTTGGTCATTTTCTTTAAAATAGTTGTTGTCTTGTGTAACGGATTTTAGCCCAGACTCCTTTTAGGATGAGTACTGTTAACATTCCAGAAAGGCAAGATCTTAATGCTATTTTGCTGAACTTTATTCTATGGAATAGGAATTTCTCTGAGGTCAGGATCTTCCCCTGTAACTTTCTGAAGAGGTTTGCTTCAGTAAATTTCCTAAACAACTTGTATACGTCAATTGGTATCAGATATATAGGTTTCACCTGCAGTGGGCAATGACGAGCGACAACACCAAGAGAATTGTTTCCGATGAACAAGGCATGCAAGCCTTACGGGGCCAGCTGAATTCACTCGAGGCAAAGTCTGATTCATTCGCGGCTGAGATGCGACAAGCGATTGCTTAACTCATGGCTACCAGAGCAACAATCCTGACTCAGACTCCAAATCGTGGTGTGAACACCCATATCCAAGTGGTTCGACCACCAAATGATCCACAACTCCAAAACGACTCTTCTGATAAGGAACCCCCATATCCGAGTGGTTTTATCAGATCTCTCTCCTCTGATAAAACCAAACCAAACACCGCCTTTACTTCATCATCCAACATTCCTTACCGTCCTAAAACCACCCATACGGACCTCCCATCGTCATCTACCGAACTGCCGAATCCAATAAAGAATGCACCAAAAACCAATCCCTTCGTCGGACCCATGCCCGCCAAGTGTTTTCGTTGTCAGCAACCAAGCCATCATTCCAATGACTGCCTCCAACATAGACAAGCTAACTTGATCGATGGTCTCGAAGAGATTTGTGAAGAGGAGGAGGGGGAATATTTAATGATTTAAATTGTTTGAATCTCACTTAAAGAACAAAACAAATATTGTTACATGACGTTATGAGACTTGTAACATGTCGCTTTATGCATGATATTTCTAACTTGTTTAAAGCCTCCTTCATGCAGTGACTTTACTAAAACTAATGATAATAAATATCATTCCCGTCCAAAAAAAATTATTTACACAAATAATAGATGATATATTGATCATTTGAGGGGGTTTTTTTTTTTTTTTTTATGTCAACATTTTTGGATCGCATATTATCTGCTAATAGTATCTATTGAGGTCTATGTTGTCATAAACTACCAAAAAGTGTAATATTGTTAAGCCAATTCAGCTAGTAATTTAGCATCTTTCTGCATAGTCCCTTATTTATTTATTTATTATTTTTTTTTCTGAGAAAAAGGTTGAACTAATCAATAGTGTATTATACCTGGAATCAACGTCCAACAAGAAAGAATTATTGGGCATATTGATTGAATCTTCGGCCATTAGCACCCTCATTTTTCCAATAACCTGATTGAACATATTTGAATAAAAAAAGAAATTACAGACAAGGATATAATTGATTATGATCAATCAAAAAATGCACAGAAAATTTCAATTGTACTGTGGAGAAAGTGTTTTGGATGTGCGCGCGTTGGTGATGTTTTTGAGATGATAAACCGCTCAGTACGTTTGACAATGCATTCCCCACTCGCACGCTGTAGATGACTATGCAATTACTTTTAATTGGTTTTAAATTACGTTAATGCCCATCTCAACACCGAATTCTTCCACTTTTGCCATTTTAGCCACTGTGACTTCCACAAAAATAAAAAAATAAACTAAAATAAAATAAACTAAAAAAAAAAAATTAAAACAATACAAGACAAATTAAAATAAAATAAAAACAAATAAAATACGAAATAAAATAAGGTAAAACAAAACGAGAAACAATTAAAATTTATTTATTTAACTTAGAAGTTATAAAAAAATAAAAATAAACGCATCTGAGTATAAAATAACTCTAATTTGTTAGAGTTATCAATATAGAATAATGATAGGGACATCCATAATAATTTGCACATAAAAATTAGGAGATTTTACAGAAATACAGTTTTTTAATACAAAATAATTAAAAAATACGACTAACGGATAAAAAAGAATAAAAGTACGACTTTAAGTTAAAAAACCTTTCAAAAATACGACATGTCTAAGTTTTATACGGTTGTTAGGCCCAATGCTTAATTAAGTTGGAAGAGAGCCTAATACGCATGTTGACGCGTGCATAAAACGGGTCAGACATCAGGCTGATGTCATATGCACTGTGTCACATTTATTTTTTTTATTTTTAAAAAATTTTAATTTATGCTTTATCACACACCTTTTTACCCAATTTTGAACTTTTTACTCATAATTAAGTTTAACTTTTTTGTGTATTTTGCTTTTTGGCATTTTAGAAATTATAGATTTTTTAATTAGAATACCACACATTATTTGAATAATATTCTGAAGTGAAATGTGTCAAATTTTTTTAATAAAATAAATACCTGATAAAGATTTTCCTTTTTTTTTTTTTGCCAACAAAAAAATCTCTACCCCATATAAAATAAGTAACACGATAAAATATTTATAGCAACCCTTTTTTACTTTAAATTTATAAAAAATGTCGAACACTATTTTTCATTTACTAAATATCATAAGTAATACAGTAAGATACTTATGGATACTGAATTTTTTTCCTTATTTTACTTAGTAACTTTGTTGGATACCTATAGTATCTTCACTCTCCAAATTTACTTAAATACAATAAGTAATACAGTAAGATACTGATGAGTATTGATTTCTTTCCTAACATGATACCAAAATAACATGGTTGGACAGCTATGATATCTCCCCCTCCCCCCTCCCCCCACCCCTATTTATCTGGATACCAAAAGTATCATAGTATATTATTTGTGGTATCTCCCAAATTACCCAGATAAAAAGCTAACCTAGTTGGATACTTATGATATCTTTCCCCCTCCAAATTTACCTAAATATCACAAGTAATATAGTAAGATACCAGAGAAACTAATAACCAAAGAGAAACAAGAAACCAAGAACTAATTCAGCAGTAATAAGCAGACTGAAACCAGTAATAAAAAAAAGAAAGAAATTAGAAACTAGTAACTACAACAGATAGTCACAGTTTTGGAAATCAACGAAGCATATTAGTTACTATGGTTTCTAGTAATTAGTAATTAGTAATTAATTTCTAAATTGGATAGCTATGGTATCTCTTTCCCCCCCCCCCCCCCCCTTCTATTTATCTAGATAGGGATGTTCAAAATCCGCACTATCCAATCCAATCCACACGATCTAATTCAATCAAATCCACACGATCCAATCCAATTCAGTCTGCACTTCTGCTGTGATATCCCAAATTCTCAAATGACACTTAGTTCCTCACATAATTAAAGAGCAAATAATAATATGATTACATGAAAGTTTTTTTTTTTATGAGTTCTGTTTGCCCGTATTTCTTTGAGTACTTGATTTAATAATTATTGTGATTATTAATGTATGTTCTTTAAATAATTTTTATAGTGAAATGCTCTGGACACTCTCGTCGGTATAAGATTGACGTATAAAAATTTGATTAGTGTTGCATTTTAACATGACAATTTGTTATTATATTTTTTTTTATGAGAAAACATGACTAGAGTTTTCTAATTGTTTGCTAGATATGAATTAAAAATCTTTTAGATATAGTAGTTATACCAACATAATTATTGCTTTTATTAAATTAGAAAAGAGTGATTTAGCATATTATTTATACTGTAGTGTTTCTTTTTTTAATTTGCAATTTGGCATTACTTTATTCAAGTAAAGTTTGTGCTTTGTTTTCTAATATTATTATTAATAGTGATTCACGTTTTGGACATTTGTGTATTTATTTTTATGTATTCTTTTTCCTTACGCAACTTAGATCTGATTCCATTATTATAGAAGATACTTTCAATATATGTTAATACTACTTTCGTAAGTTAAAAAAAAAAAGAGGTAATAATAATAAAGTAACCGACTCTTGTTGAGTCGGCAAATTCTTGAGCTGTACTTGTATCATTATTTTGTTCCTCCACCGCAAGCCACTTACCACATCGTCTACTCTTCTTTTTTTTTTTTCATCAAGAGAAATATTTGAAAATCATACACATAAACTTCTATATCTATAAAGCAATAAGCATAATTTGTGTTACAACGGAATTCATTTGTGGAATAAATCTACAACAACAAAGTGGTTATATCATTACTGTTTAGAGCACATATAAGGTAATCTTTATTTACTCTCACCTCTAATGATATTTCCTCTTTAT
>JXTC01001213.1:3066-13803 GCA_002914845.1 Trema orientale | reverse complement strand
TATACTTCTACTTAAAAAAAAAAAAAAAAAAAAAAAAAAAAAATCCTTCTTTTGAACGATCAACCTCTGGCCCAAGAAAATGCTTGAGCTCTCCAAGTTCTTTTGTCTGGAAGCAGATTGACAAATTCTCGTTTCTCTAGCAAATTTCTTTTTCAGAATCTTCAGTGCTGATTAAATCACCAACGTACACCGACATTGATGCGAATATAGTGAAAATAACGTTGAACAAAAAACATTAATGTATAAAATTAAGAAAAAAAAGATTTAATTTAACTCTAATAGAATAACTAATGTCCTCTTGATGAAAACTAACCCGTTTCCAGTGATCTTGGAAAAAAAAAAAAAAAAGACACTTAATGTCATATCACCTATCGAAATTTAGTTAAACACACTAATCAAAAAGCCAAAATTGTCTTCTCTCTAAACCATATGACCACTCCAAAGCTTCTTCACTGTAATCCTATTAGAATCTTCATCATAATCAGAGCCAAAGGAAATGGATCATTTGTCATTAATAGTGAATTTCTTTTGTAAAACATAATTAAGGATTAAAAATAACTAGATATAACCCTAGGACGAGTCATGTCAAATTATTAGGATTAGTTGTTAATGAGTGAAAGTAATCTTTAGATCCATAAAAATTATGAATAAAAAAGAACGGAAGTAATACCTGGGTCCGAAAAAAAATTTTACAATCCTGATAGTCAGCGCCACAGCATTGACAAGAGATGCTGCCTCTTTGTTAGCTTGGTGCTATGGAGCCAACTAGCGATTCTGCAAAAATATTTACCTTTTTAGAAAATAGATAACTAAACCCAAACACATCAATTTCGTGATTTTAAGCCTTCAATCACTTAGTTTATGATCTAAAACCTATAATTAATCCTCGATTCACAATAATAACTATAGAATCCAAGAATTTCCTTAACACAATCATATAAAATTCAAAATTACATATGTAATATCCCTTCTAGAAAATCATATAGGAAAAGATATTCAAGCTAGAGTGCGTGCATAAATAATTCTATCAATTTAATATGATTTGGCTCTGATACCACTTGTTAGACATAATTAAGAATTGAAAATAACTAGATAAAACCCTAGGATCAATTATATTAGGATAGGTTTGTTGAGGAGCACGCAAAAGTAATACTCGGATCCACAGTGATTATGAATAAGAAAGCACGATTATGATCACACTAGAACAGTAGAGCAGGATCACACGAATGCAAAAACTTGAGAACATAAGGATTAGTGGCCTTCTATAGTCAAATATATTAGTAGCACTCAATGGCTTCTATCTAAGATGGGTGAAAAGGAGAAGAGTGAAAACTGATAAAGTGATTTGACTTAGGGATCATAACCTCTATAATTGCCTTTATATACTAGCTAATAAGAGGTCTCTATACATTACAAAGCACATAGCTATATAGATGTCTCTATAGCCTATTGAGTAGATCACTAATTGACCTATTTAATTAAGATAATTTGTATAATTAATAATTGTAATTAACTATATGAGATAGCCCATATATAAAACCTAACATCTTTTGCTAGGATCTACCCGGATTTGACCTAGTAAAGGACAATTTGATAGCTAATTTGCTATTCTTTTTTGTGGTCTTCTCTCGCTCGGAGTTTCCTAGTGTTGCTCCATATTTTTTTTGCTCATATCTAGTTTTTTCAAGCACAATCAAGTTTGTTTTCAATCAAAAAACATAGTTGAATGCTTAAGGTAGCTTTTTCATTTTATTTTAATTATTTGACCCGGTCAAAATTGTTCAACTGAGGTTGAATTCTAATTGAGTGGTAAAGATGTAGAAACAATTTTGGGTTTTCTACTTTTCATTAAAAGACTAGTAAGAGAATTGCACGTGCAAGGAACGTGCTATCTTATTATTTAGATTTTGGAATGACAAAATTGTACAAATAATTATATGAATAATACCAATTTATTAATGGATGATCTATGGTTAAATTCTTGTCTATTCTTTCATATTTTATCTTAATTTATCTCTTATTTAAATTTCTATCCAAATACTGCTTATTATACCCCTTGATTGATCCAAAAATAGCCCTTACAAGTAGAATTGTAGTTTTCTTTTCCTACCTACTCACCAACTCGCTCTTTACTATATTCATTGTAAGTTCAAAAAATTGAAAAAATTTGACAAATGAAAATAAAACTAAGTTTGACAAATAAAAATAAAACTAAGTAAATATATCAGAGGAAATAGAAAAACAAAATCATCACAACATAATTTTTAAAAAAATGATTGAAATCGTGTTCTTCACTATTAACAATCTCCAATAAATTCATAATAGAATAGCTCAAATTGATTTTATCTTAATGCAAGTGTTATATATAAAAAAAAAAAAAAGGAAACGAACCAAGAAGAAGAAAAAAAAGTAGTGGTTTTTGTGATTTGAATCTAAATAACATCTTTCTTTCCGATAAAAAATGAAAGTCACAATTATGAATCTTTTACTTGATATAGATTTGTCAAAGAGGGTGTGCAAAGAATTTTTGTTTTAAAATAGATGGCGCAAAGAATTTCTGTTTTAAAATAGATGTGTTCTGAGAATTAAAAAAAAAAATTTTGTGTAAAACTAATTTCATTTTAAATGTTCTTTTAATAATATAAAAAGTCATTAAATAAGGTGAGAAAAGAGCATACAAAAAGGGGAGAGCCACCTTTATTAAATGGTGGTTATATTAATACTATTTTCTTCGCATTTTGGGTTTATTTGGCTACACTTCTATTTTCCAATTTTATTGTTTTAAATGAAAAGAGTTGTGAGATATTCTTAAGCAAAATCTTCAAAAGAAATTCACTTCTAGCTTTATAAAAAAAAAAATTAAATAATAAAAGGATCCTACGTTTTTTTTTTTTTTTTTAACAAAATGGATCGTACATTTGTTAAAAAACAGAATTGGATAATAAAAATAAAAGGGGATAATATCAATTTACACCATGTATTTTGATACTTTGTTTAGTTTGTACCTTATATTTTGATTATTATCAACATTGACCCTTAAATTTAATATTTATTGTAAATTTATACCCTGATAACAATTTAGAGCAGTTAAATTACTAAAATGATTTAATAAACTTATTCTCGGACTAATTTTTATAGGGTTTATTTTCAATTTTTTAAATAGCATCTTAGTAAATTAATTGCTCTATATTAGTGTTAGAGTATACATTTGTAACAAATTTCTAATTTAAAGGTCAATATTGATAACAACTAAAATACAAAGTATAATTTAAACAAAGTATCAAAATATAAGATATAAAAATGATATTATCCTAAAATAAAATTAACAAAAACGTCCTTATTATGGACACCCCTTATATTGATACACTGTTGAAATCTCTAGATGTCTTCATCAAAATGTAGCATCACATATCTAATATCTTCGATCTTCCCTGTTTTCTCATCCTCTGTTTCTCAGTCTTACTCTTTTTATTTTTTCTTTTTTTCCCCACATTTAATCAATTTCTCATACTGTCTCCACGCTTTGTATCTCTCTTATTAGATATGAGTATTTTTTATATTCTATTTTCTCCCTTTATGATTTACTTTTACTTATCAACTTATCGTTTCTATTTGATCTTCTTTTATTATTTTAGCATTTATTATTTTGGGTTCACAAAATTAAATAAGATTAACAAATTAAATAGAAAAATATAAAAGAACGAAAATAGTTGTGTTCATTTTTTTTTTTTTGGGTTAATTTCTACACAAATTTTACATAAACAATTTTTTTTTCTTTCTCTCTTTTGTTTTATAAGGATTGAACTTGGTTCATGATAATATAATTTCTCAGCATCAGCATAACAAGAGGAAAAAGAATTGAAATTATCAACTTCCAAAATTTTTTGGAAATATCATAAATAAAAGTGGCTGGAGTTGTAATTATATATATATATGTATATATATATTATTTGAGGCAAAGTTGTTTTTATATTTTAAACAAAGATCTTTGGGGAAAAAAAAAAAGTGTACCTATGTAGCTTTTACTTATTTCTTGTACTCACGGGCCTTACCTCTCGCAGTTTCTAACTCCACCTAATCTTCACCTTGTGAAATTGGGAGAGAGAGCAATGTTAGCATAAAGTGCACACATACCATCCTTTAACACCTATATGCGGTTACACTTATATCAGTCTCTACGTGTCTTTTCTTTAAGCCATAATAAATGAGTTAGACAATTAAGCAAGTCCGAGGAAGAGCTGCTTCATGCTTCTTTTTAGTAGATACTATAGAAATTGGTATTCGTGTATGTCTTGTAATTTGTCCAATTTTACACTATGAGCTCTAAAATGATGTCCCAAAAAAGAAAGAAGAAGAAGACGGTAGGAAGCGACAAAAGAATTCTTTAAAATAAAGACAAGAACCAAACAGAAAAAACACATGACTAAAATACGAAATTAAAAAGAAACGACATCAACGTTAAACAAATGACTTAAATTGAGAACGATGATTAGACATTGACAACAAATTTAAGGAAACGACAGACTAAAACGTGAACTTGAGAAAAAGAATTAGGGTATAACAGAGAAATATTAGAGAGACATTAGATAAAATATGCATAATTTAGGGCATACGCTCCCCTCAATAAAACTTGGTAAAATATGAATATACTCACCTAAAAAGTCTAAACTACCCTTAATAATTAGTTCTCATCCTGTATGCCTCTTCATCTATCTCATCTCTTCCATATTTTGTTTCTCAAACATAATTAATCATTAAAATTTTCTTATTTAAATGCAATTAGTATAGTTTAAAAAAGTTTATTATTAAGCTTCGAGATAGTCTGAGATAATTTATGAGTGAAAAAATTAAGTTTGGGTTAATATTTGCCATTTTTTATCATAATTTGTGAAACTGTCAAAAATTATCGAAAAAGTTGAAATTGCGTCGAAAAATGTTGAAAATACCATTTTCGTTGAAATATTATCTAAAATACTATTCATTGAAATAACATCAAAAATTATCGAAAATACCACTTTCATCAAAATATCTTCGAAATACCACTTTCATTAAAATATGGGCAAAAATACTATTTACCAAAATAGCATCAAAAAGTATCAAAAATATCACTTTCATCAAATTTTTGTCAAAAATACCATTTTTATCAAAATATCGTCGAAAATATATCATCGGGATCTCATTGAAAATTATCAAAAATACCATGCTCATCAAAATTTTATCAAGATACCATTTTCATCGAAAATCATCGAAATTTTTTACAATTATCGTCTTTTTTTGTTAAAACCCACAAAAATTAATTTTAAAATGATTTTTCAACACATAAATTACCTCATAACATCTTAAAATTTAGTAATAAACTATTTTAAACAGCACCCATTAACCTTAAACTTCATTATCAAAAAATTACTGAAGATTTAGACAAATTTATTTTACATGCATATTTAACAAAGTTTTAGTTTTTAAGAGTATTTTCATCCATATGCATATTTTCAGATGCTTTTTCTTTGAGAGCATATGCCTCAAATTTTTTATATTAAGATGCATATTTCCCCTAATTTCTCCTATTAGAAAACAAAAAAAAAAAAAAAAGTGTCACACCAACAGGAAAAATGATAATGACATGAAAACGATCTCGAAAGATCGACAACAAACTACAATTAACATAAAACTAAGAAAAGTACAGTACATAGATATTCAATGAGAACATAAAAGATACCTAAATTCAAAAATAACATAAATAAAAAGGTTAAAGTATAGTAATGGTCCCTAAATTATACTCATTATATCACTTTACCTCTCGAATTTTCAACTTACATAGTAGTGGCCCCCTGAATGATGCAATTGTTACAACAATTGCCTATTTGTTACAAATGGTTAGTTTTTTAATAAAAAATAATTATAGACAAAGCATATAATTGGATATTATTTACTTCTATGAGTCAAAATCTCATTTTTAGCCATAATTGCTAAACTATGCGTTCTACACAAGACTCATTTCTATTAAAAATTTAAAGTATGTGAAGAAAAAAATGGTCATTATTGCAATGATTGCATAAGTCTTAGTAGTCTACTGTATAAGTCAAAAATTTATAATATAATTTTTTACCATAATTACCAAACTATATGCTCTATAATAATTTATTTATGTTAAATATTTAACAATTTATGACAAAAAGATGATTATTGCAACAATTTTATTATTCATGGACTATTATTATGTAAATTGAAAATTTAGAGAACGAAGTAATACTGCAAGTATAATTCAGAGACTATTAATATCATTAACCCTAAATAAAACAAAATAAAATTAAAAAAAAAAAAGACTTCAAGCGAAAATAATATAAATACAAAAAAAAAAGAAAAATGTAAAAAACAACAGAAAAACAATGATAACTATAAATGGCAACAAACACAATAATGACAAATTCAAAAGACGTAATTATTTACCAAGACCGAGACACATCAACATCGAAATTAGCTATAGATAACCTAAAGAATACATCTACATTATAACGATATCACAGGATTTAAGAAAGGGGGTGAAGTCATAAACATGACATGTAGTGTGTGAAAAACTGATATAAAGTGTAATTTCCCAATTACAACATTTCTGTAGTTCCTCAATATTTAGTTTCTGCTTTAGGTTTAAACATTCTAAAAACTATCCTAAATTATAATGTTATCAAATTATTATACAATCTTTTGATAAATACTTTAGGGCTTGTTTGGAATCACTTTCGTTTTTTTTTTTTTAACAAAAAAACAGAAAATTTTTTTTGGAGGAGCTTTTTTGGAAACAAAAGTCTAGAATTCGCTGGAAGGCAGAAGGTGATCATGCCACCAAATTCTTTTTCTTATCAACACTAGTCAGAAGGAGAAGAAATCAAATTACTTTTATCAAGAGAGATGACGGTCGTTGGCTAGATAGCAAGTTGGAGATTGGGGATGCTTTAGAAGCAAAATTCAAGGATCTTTTCTCTACTCAGCTAGCTGAATGCCCAGATAATCTTGATGGATTAGTGCTACCTCAAGTCCAGAGTTTGGAGAAGGATATGTTGTTAAGCATTCCCTCGCATGAAGAGATTGAGAGAGTTCTTTTCTCCATGGACCCGAACAAAGCTCCTGGGCCCGATGGAATGCCTAGTCTTTTCTTCCAATCGTATTGGCAAACTATTAAACAGGATGTCTTTGCTACGGTTTCTGACTTCTTCACCAACGGAGTGCTTTTACCAAGCATGAATGAAGCTAACATTGTTCTAGTACCTAAATTAGATTGCCCAACAAAGCTCAATGATTATCGGCCGATTAGTCTTTGCAACACTACCTACAAGCTAATTACTAAACTGCTGGCTAATAGAATCAAACATATCCTACCGAATCTGATTTCGCCAAATCAAAGTGCATTTGTGGCAGGGAGATAAATTGGTGAAAATACCTTGGTGGCTCAGGAACTACTGCATACTTTGAGAACTAAGAAAGGCAGGCATAGACTAATGATGTTGAAGCTAGATATGGAGAAAGCTTATGATCGTATGGAGTGGCCTTTTGTTAGGACTGTTCTTCTCAATTTTGGATTCCCAAGTCCTTTTGTTGATAGAATAATGACTTGCCTTTCCACTCCAGCCTCTAAAATCCTCCTCAACGGGTCGCCTTATTGCAGTATTTCGTTAGAGAGAGGATTGTGCCAAGGAGATCCTCTCTCCCCTTATATCTTTATCCTGTGCAGTGAGATTCTTTCGAGATTATTAGCTAGGGAAGAGATGAGTGGACGCCTTCATGGTATCAAGCTTTCTCGAACAAGCCCGGGCTTCACCCACTTGGCTTTTGCAGATGACATCCTGCTATTTGGGAGAGCTACTAGAAGGGAAGCCACAGTTCTACAAGAATGTGTGAATACTTACTGCACCTGGTCAGGTCAATTGGTAAACCAAAGCAAATCTAGTACCATTTTCAGTCGGAATTTACGGGGACAGAAAGGTCGGGAACTCAATCAGCTTCTAGGCTTTCGGAGCCTAACTGGGACTGGAAAGTATCTTGGCTTACCTTTCTCATTCTCGGGAAGGAAAACAAGTGATCTTAACTATGTGGTACAAAGAGTCCAATCTAGACTTGCTTCATGGAAGGCTAATGTCCTCTCGCGTGCTGGTAGAACAGTTCTGGCCAAATCTGTGGCTATGGCTATCCTTGCTTACTCCTTAATGTCCATTCCGATCTCTAAGGCTATCTGCTCTAAAATGGATTCTAGTATCCGTGACTTCTGGTGGGGTAATAAAGAAGGCAGAGGATTATATCTCAAAAGCTAGAAGGATTGTTGTTTACCTAAATCCTGGGGTGGCATGGGCTTCAGAAAAATGAAAGTAATCAATGAGGTATTTTTGGCCAAATGGGCTTGGAAGATTCTCTGCAATCAAGGTGGTAGTAAATCCCTGTGGCAACAAGTAGCTGAAGAGAAGTACTTGAAAGGACAAGATATATGGCTACTCAAGCCAAAACGATCCAATTCGTGGATTTGGAAAGCTATTCTGAAAAGCAGGGATATTCTTGAGTTGGGGGCCTGTCGTGTCATTAATATAAACCACTGCATTAGTGCATGGCTCGACCCTTGGATTCCTTCGCTACCAGGTTTCAAACCGATCTCGCGTGCTGGGGCCATTCCGTTTGAGGGTCTCACGGTTAATGATCTATTGTCCTCGTCGGCCGGGTGGAACGTGACTCTTTTAAAGGATTGTTTCAACGAAGTTTCTGTTTCAGCTATCCTAAAGATTCCAACTCCAAACGCTCTTCAACGTAATGAAGCCAAATGGTTTTGGCCTGCCTCATCCTCAGGTTATTTCACAATTAAGAGTGCTTATCATAGACTTATTCAAGCACGCCTCCCTAGCCCTTACTCAGCCCAACACGATCATTGGAAGTGTCTTTGGAAGTCTCGGTTGCATCCTAGGCATCATCTCCTATGGTGGAGAATCCTCAATGATGCTCTTCCTACGAGAGTTCGATTGGCTTCTATCCTCCAGCTAGAGGAAGCGGAATGTCCATTATGTGGTTCGATAGAGGAGACCACCATCCATTTATTTTGGGACTGTCCAATAGCTCAAATCTTGTGGTTCACCTCTAGTTGGGGCATCAGATGTGATAACTTCCATTTTCAAGGGGTGGAGGACTAGTTTGACAAAGTCTTTAAAGGAATAATAGTACCAAAGAAGCAACTGGACTTCTCTTCATTTCTGATTTTCGCTTCGGTGTGTATAGATGCCATTTGGCAGGAGAGAAATCAGATTGTGCACGGGGGTGTACCTAAACCTCTTCCAGATTTAATCAGAGGTGTGCATCGGACTTTTAAAGTGCAGGCTGCTGTATTAGAAGTGCAACCTGGGAGAGATATCGGGCATCCATCAGTATGGACGCCCCCTCCTTCTAAGTGGTACAAAATTAACTCTGATGTTGCGGTAAGGAGTGATCATTCTGTTTGCTCAGCTGTGGGAAGGATAGTCAGGGAGTAATTGTATTTGCTACAACAACTCGGATTAATGTGACTGAACCTAGCATAGTGGAAGCCTTGGCCTTGAAGGAGGGTTTGTCTCAAGTCTTACTAAGAAAGCTACAACCTGCTGTATTGGAGTCTGACTGTCAGGAACTCATCTCAACTCTCCAAGGATCCTTACAACTAGCTTGGAACATATGCTCAATTGTGGAGGAAATATTGCTGATGGCTAGATGCGTTGGAGTGATTGAATTCTCTTACACCGCGCGCTCAACGAATTATTTGGCTCATAATCTTGCTAAATGGGCCGACAGACATAATGTGCTTGGTGCTTTAAATGTCAATTCTATACATGACTTTGTTTGTAATGATTTTACTCTTCCTGACTCTATTTTAGGGGATTGATTTTCTCCCCTCCCTGTTTTGGTGGCCCTGGCTTTGCCTTTGGGCGTTCTTAATGAATCTCATATTACCAAAAAAAAAGTTTCAAAAAAGTTCATCTTGTCAGCTTTATAGACATAAATTGACACGTGTAAATATTTGAGCCCACCTGACTTTCGTGTTTTTATTTTAATAAGAATTTTTACCCTTTACGAAAGGTTAAAAAATCATAAGATCCTGTTTTTAAAACTGTATCTTTATAAATACCTATTTTTAGTTTTATTTTATTAATACCCATTTTTTTATCCGTTTTTGAAAAAAATGTAGACCACCAATGTTTTTCATGAATAAAAATTACACTAAAAATTGGCACACATTTCAAAATATTTACATTATAAATACATACCACTTAAATTTTGCACATGAAATATATATTATAAAACTGGCATTTCTGAAATAAAAATTAAAAACAAGTATTTATAAAAACAAAATATAAAAACAGGTACTGGGTATAAATTTATCTTAGAAAGTGTAGAAATGTTGTATAGAAAAGGACATGGTAGGACTAACTTGGGCCAAAATGACTTTTTTTGTGCACTTTTTTAAAAATGATATTTTTAGGAGTATCAAGAACTTTTTGACCTATGGTCAAGGATTTCTTAACCATGAAAAATTCCTAAATAATGATTTTTTTCATGGTCTTGACTTACTGTCTAGACTTCCTTGATACTCTTAAAAATGTCATCTTTTAAAAAATGCACAAAAAAATCATTTCGGCCCAAGTTAGTCCTATCTATGTCATTTTCTCAATGTTGTGTTCATAACATATGGTGGGCTCAAGTCAATAATGGGCTTGGCCCAAGTTTCATTAGTTC
>JXTC01001207.1:0-14024 GCA_002914845.1 Trema orientale | reverse complement strand
ATTTCAGGGATCGAGCACGCAAGAAAATTGAAGAAGAAGAAAAGAGATTGGAAAGAGAAACGGAGAAGGTATCGTGCAACATAGTTTTTCTCTCTTCTTGTTTGAGATCTTCAATAGACTTCTTTCTTTCTTCCTTACGTAATATCACCCTTCTGGCCTTGCTTGCCTGCTGTAACTAATTGTGTTATGCTTTATTTTTTTTTCCCTTTTGAAATGATGGAAAGTTTTCTTTTCTTGACATAGGAGAGGATTCGTTCAGGCAAAGAACTCATCGAAGCAAAGCGAATTTTGGAAGAAAACGAAAGAAAACGGTCTGTTCCAATCCAATTCTTCCTACTTTTCATCCCATGTTTGAATATATTCTTCCTTTTTAGTGAAAGAACCGCGTTGTATCTCAGTTATTTAGCCTTAAGGCAATCAGAGAAGGAGGAAGAGAAAAGAGCAAGAGAGAAAATTCGTTGGAAACTGGAACAAGACAAGGTGCTTGCTTACCTTTACATATATAAAATGCTTTAAATTATTTTACCTTTATTTCCCTTTTTCTAATTTCTCTGTAAAATTAAATATTATGGAATGAGTTACATTCATGTGTTCACAGTTAGAAAGAAGGGGTACTAAGCTTCAAATGCCACTAAAGAACCCTGCACCCTTGAAATTATCTATACCTGTGTTGCAGGAAAAACAGGTATCCATATTTTTATCATCAGTTCATGTAAATTAGCTTCAAGAAAACCTCTATCTGATCGCTGAATCCAGTCTTCTTGCCGGGATTTCCAGAAACATAAATGATGAATCATAATTGATTATCTTTCTCTTCTTCTCTGAGTTGCAGAATTCAAAGCTCGTTAAGCCTGTTACAAAGGCTGAGCTCATGAAAGAGTGTTTAAGATCTCTTAAGCGCAACCACACGGTACAAACACGTCTCAATTTTCTCACTAAGATATGGTTATAATGAAGCAAATAAATCTGACTTAGTTGAATACTAGTATCAGCTACTTATGTTAGAAAGGCCTTCCGAACATTATGCTTTTGTTGGTTTGGTCTACTGTCTAGGATAATGATGCCAGAGTGAGAAGGGCCTTCCAAACTTTGTTGATTTATGTTGGAAACGTCGCGAGGAATCCCCACGAAGAAAAGTTTAGGAGGATCAGATTGAGTAATCCCTTATTCCAGGTAAGTTGATAACATTAAAATGTTTTCATGGACAGACTTAGAAATGTTTATGTTTAGCTCTAATTCTTTTGCTATTGAATATTGCATTGTTGTGGTTTTGTAATTTGTTTGAATAGGAGAGAGTTGGTAGTTTGAAAGGAGGTGTTGACTTTCTAGAGCTTTGTGGATTCGAGAGAACAGAAGAGGGAGAGTTTTTGTATCTTCCTCAAGAAAAGGTCAACATGGCAGTGTTAAACTCAGCTGGCTCTGAATTGAAGTCAGCCATTACCAACCCCTTCTTTGGTGTCTTAAGCCGGCCGATAGAGGAGAGTGGCGTATAATTATGTTCAAATGAAATGAATATTCAAAGATGTAATGTAACAGTCCATTTATAGGGAGTAGAATGTAATAATCAATCTCTCTTTACTCTTCCACAGAGATTTAAGAGTTTAACGAGGGTTTTGGCTTTTGATTTTCATTATGTTTGGGTTAAGTATATAGCTAGAGATGTATGCTGACCAGAGAAACGACAATAAATGAAAGACGGCATGAAAATTAGGATACGACAGTTTTATATGAACGGAAAAACGACAGTAGGCTCATAAAACAACATTGTTTGGCAAAACAACTTCGCATAGAAAAACAAAAAAATAAAATAAAATAAAAACATCGATGTCATAATAAAACGACACTAACCAGGAAAAGCGACAATAAACCAAAAACAACATGAATTGAGAAAGCAACAAGAAACCCAATTGCAAAAGATTAGGCAAAATTAGATTGCTAATTTGGGGTTACAGAAAATCTAGAATTTGGAGAAATTTTAGATTCTAATTTTTATTTTTTAATTAATTTATTATAACCATATATATATTTTTTAAAGGAAGTGAATGAAAGTTTATTATTATTATTATTTATTTATTTTTTTCACGTAAGATTGTGAATATATGCTTGGACTACATTACAAAATACATGGTAAAAACAAAAAGAGGCAAGAAATAGTAATGGTATAATACATAGGCCAACAAATAGTAACTTAATCAAAATTTTCGTTAATTTTGCGCATGACATTTGCGTTGAGGGGTAAAAGAGGAACGATTTTGGTACTTGTTTGAGATTTGAGTAAAAAGTCAAGGGTTGGCGAATTCATACTAAGAGTGAACATCATGAGTAAAATGACTTAATTCGTTAGTTTCTGTCCCTTTTCTAACAGTGTAAGGCTTGGGGATGAAAGATGAATAGTTTTACACTTTATGTGAGACTTGAATAATAGGTAAAAACTAACGAGATAATATCACTTTTATACCTTATATTTTGAAACTTTGTTCAGGTTGTACCTTATATTTTGCTTATTATCAATATTGACCATTATATTTAATATTGTTATAAATTTATATCATGACACTAATTTGAAGCAGTTAATTTACTAAAATAATTGAATAAACTTATTCTTAGATAAGTTTTTATATGACTTATTTTCAATTTTTTAAATGGCATCTTAGTAAATTTACTGCTCTAAATTGATGTCAGAGTATAAATTTGTAACAGATTTCAAATTTAAAGGACAACCAAAATACAATGTACAATTTGAACAAAGTTTCAAAATACAAGGTATAAAAGTGATATTATCCCCAAAAAACTAAAAAGTAGGTTGATAAATTCATACAAGGAGCAAAAATCAGGAAATAAAATGACTAATTATTATTATTTTTTATTTTGAACTATGGAAGTCAATTTGGTCACTTTATTGACTTAATTTACTTTTAAGCACATTTTTCCTAGAAATCTCAAGTGATTTTATGTGACACCAATTTAGTGACTTTATTTGAGTTGATTTTGTTATTTCACCTCTAATTCAACATTTTATGAACAATGACTTATTTTAGGGGTGGCAATTCGGGTTACGACACGACGACACGACACGAACACGACACGATTTTTTGCGGGTTAGGGTTGAAGAAAAATAGTGCGGGTCGGGTTCGGGTCGACCAGTCTGACACGAATTAAAAAAACGAGTCGGGTTCGGGTCAACCCGCTTGACCCGTTTGACCCGCCAACAAATATATATAATTAAATTATAAAAATATTTTTTATTTAATTTGTTTATGACTATTATTATAGATATATTTAATTTGTACAATGTAAGTGTTTGAGATTATAAGTTATTAATTATATTTATAAATTACCCCTAATTTATTTATTTTAAAATGAGACAATAATAGCCTTAGAAAAAGAAAATATAAGTAAAAAAAATACGGATCATAGCGGGTTGGCGGGTCAAAAACGGGTTGACGGGTCAAAATCGGGTTGTGATTGGATGTTATTCACCAAAGCGGGTTGTGCGGGTCGGGTTCGGGTCAACCCGTTTTAGGTGCGGGTCGGATTAGTGTTGATGGTTTTCTGACACGACGGGTCACGGGTCGGGTTCGAGTTGACATAATTTATGTATATATTAGACTTCAACCCGACCCGTCGACACGAATTGACACCCCTAACTTATTTTACATGAACACTAATACTTAGCTCTACAAGATGCACATCACTCTATTCAGCTTGCGAAATGGTTCGGTCTAGTGTAATCCAGATGCAACTAGTCTTGAGAGGTGATGCACGACATGTGGCGCTTTTATATTTGCTAAAAGAACTCGTTGTATGTGTGGCGACAATTGTTTCAGTGGGACAAGCCAATTGCCAAAAGGTGCAAAGCACGTGATCCAAAGTACAAAGTGAGCTGGAACGATCAAGCGTGGATGAAAGAGGTGCTGCTGATGAGATTCACTAGTGGAATCCACGTGGCTCCGCCGCATTAAGTGGGAGATTGAAGTTGCACCACGATGCGGCCTAATTTAATTCATATTCTGGTTTTTGAAAATTCTAATTTTTTTAATGACCCTGTTGCCCTTTTTACATCCAAAATGCCACTATTTGCCATTTTGACCACTTTTACCAAATTTCAACTACAAAATAAAATAAAGTAAACGAGAAATTAACATAAAATAAAATGAAATAAAATAGAAACCCAAATGAAATAAAATAATATAATATAATATAAAAAAAAAAAAACTAACTAACAAACAAAATTAATTTATTTAACCAAGAACAAATTGTCATTTTAAGCATAAAATAACTCTATTTTCATAGAGTTATCAGGAAAGTTATGGTAGATATGTTATAGGTGACTGATATACTATATTAGTAATTTATCTAGATACATTAGTAAAATGTATAAGAAATAAAATAATTTTAAAAAAAGTTTTTAAAGTTTTTTTAGAAAATAAAAGTTTGCAGTTATAAGAATTTTAAAGATTTTTCACTTTTCATTTTATTTTACGGTTAAAAATAATTAGAATTTTTCTGGACCTATCTAAATATACACCAAACATAAGATTATATGAGTTACTATATTTTCCTATCTACTAGAATCCATTTAATTTCAATTCCTTAATATCATCCAATGTAACTATCTATTCTCCCTTCCAAAACGAAGTCTTAGTGTTTTACAAGAAAACACATGTTAATTTGTTTTTTTTGTTTTGTTTGTTTTTTAATGCGTTATTCAATAAATTAAAACCAATTAATATAAGATAATTAATAAGTAAATGGAGTCAAATTTTAAAAACCGAAAAAGAGGGTGGCATCATTAATAGCCACATTATATTTTCTAGTTATTACAGAAGTCCAAGGGGAAATGGACTTGCAGTAGTGGAATATGTACTTCTCTTTAATTTTAAAATAATCATGCCTTTAGAGTGTACCCTCAGGTACTTCTTTTAATTTTGTATTGCTGACTATGAAATAAGCAAGTAGTTTTGATCATTTAAAAAAAAAAAATTCTCCAAGCCTAATTTAAAAAGCGGTTAAAAGAAATGTATTATTACATTACGTTTAGATCTAAGAGAACTTTTTATTTTTTAATTTTATGATCATGATTTATGAAGTTTGTTGTTCTATCATCATTTATGCGGTTAAATTTATATAAATTATGTTAGACTTTACCAACTTGTATCGTCTTTTATTACTTCATGATAAAATATAGCACTTATTGTCCTACATTGAAGTAATCCTTTGGAGTGTGTTACTATTTTATGTTCTATATTACTAGATTGTGTTGTATATTATAATAATTATTTTATGTGGTTATTGACTTGTTTGTCATCACTTATTCATGAACAATTACAATTTTGTCCTAAAATAAATACATTATAAATTGCTCACTTTTTGACACTAAAGAGTCCGGTAAAGGAAACCTCCTATTACTAGGACATTATTAGCTTTTCACAATAATTAATACGCGGGACTCATTGTACTTTTATGGGCAAGACTAGTCCTTTTTGGCAAATCATCAAGGCTGGTGCCCATTTTTATATATACATAGTTTCCAGTTTAATTGGTTTTTTTTTTTTAATTATGCATTAGTATTTTTTTTAGTTGTTGGATCATTATTTAACGGTGATCCAACGACTATAATAATGTGTATGAAAAAATTTATATTATCAATATTATTTCTCTCTTATTTTTTATTATAAAATAAAAAGATGTATATGATAAATTTATTTAATTAAAATGATACTTATTTATAGCTAAAAAAAATACACGTGGATGGTGGAATGTTCTCTTATTTATTTATTTATTTAATTTTCAAAAACGCCTTAGCTACACGTCAAAGCCTTACGGACATACAGTGGTCTGGTATTCATAGAATCGCGGAGCTAAGTCAGTCAACCTCCGAGCCCCGACGCGTGCTTCACCTTTCGGGTACATCCGACGCATAATAGAAAATATACCTCTCACTCTCAGATACAGTCTGGCCAGAACTCACGTTAAGAAGACGAGAAGATTTCGAGACATCAGATTGAGCTCAAATTTGGAAAATCACTGCTGGATTTATAGCCTTTAGCTCGCGAAATGGATAAAGCTAAAGTCAAAAAAATTTTATTACTAGGGACTATATTCTTCTTATTGGTAATTTTCGTTACTATGGACAGTTGGGAACTGGTAATACTTCCTACACTAGGCTTTTTTATCATAGTTTTTGTCTGGTTTTACTGGCGAAAAAATCTTGGAGGTAAATTCTAATTAATTTCTTTTTTTTTCTGAAAGAAATTCTAATTTCTTTAATTTACATAATTTTTTGCTCGTTAATTGATATGAATGAAAAACATATAGTCACCCCCAAAAATAGATCTACTTAATTGTTTGTTTAATTATGTATTTTGATTCGACAGGGCACCACGATGAAGAATCAATTCTTAATGAGCTGACGACTCTGGCAGACAGGTTCAACAATGCGGAGGCAATTGGCCGCAACGATGGGAAGAAAGGTGGTCATCATGATGTCAATCTCTTCGACTTTGATTCCATTACGGCTGCTACTAACGGTTTTTCTACCAAAAATAAACTCGGCCAGGGAGGTTTTGGTCCTGTTTTTAAGGTAAAAAAAAATGAAGTGGGGGAAAAAAAAAACTTGGACCCGTTTTCAATATTATATATCCTTCCGTTTACATTATGTTGCTTATAGGCTTAATATTACCTCATCATTAAATATATGTGTTAATGTTTAGGAAGTTTTACCCGAAGGTCAAGAAATAGCTGTGAAAAAGCTTTCGAAGAGTTCCAAACAAGGACTAGAGGAGTTTAAAAATGAGCTTATACTAATAGCAAAGCTCCAACATATGAATCTTGTTAGACTCTTGGGCTGTTGTTTAAAAAAGGATGAAAAGATGTTGATCTATGAATACATGCCCAACAAAAGCCTAGACAAATTTATCTTTGGTATGTAACGTACTTTCAGCTCCATGCATGGGTTATAATTAATAGTATCACTATTTAATTTCCTTCCTCTAATCACAGCAGAGACTACTTTTCATATGATACCATTTCTTTTTCAGATCCAAATAGAAGGGAGTCATTAGATTGGACTGGATGCTATAAAATTATTGAGGGCTTTGCTCAAGGGCTTTCTTATTTGCATACATACTCTAGACTGCCAATAATTCATAGAGATCTAAAACCGGGTAACATCCTGCTTGATCTCGATATGAATCCCAAAATTTCTGATTTTGGCATGGCTAGAATTTTTGACCGAAATATGTCCGAAACACACACGCATAGAAGTGCGGGTACATAGTAAGTAAAAGTAATTCATTATTATCTTTGCCTCTCATTATTCCACATAAATAATCGTACCTACAATAATTTCTCTTTGTTTTTTTTCCGTTTCAAATTCTTGTTTTAAAGTGGTTATATGTCGCCGGAATATGGGCTAAAAGGCAATTTCTCTGAGAAGTCAGATGTCTACAGTTTTGGAGTAATACTTTTGGAGATTGTGAGTGGCAAGAAAAATAATGATCTTTTCAGTTCCGAAGAATGCTACATGAATTTAGTAGGATACGTAAGTAATTTTTGCAAATGAACTTAATAGGATCATATGAAGAATCTTATTTATATGAATTTCAACATTGGATGATTAATTAATACTATTCAGGCTTGGGAGCTATGGAAAGAAGGAAGGACTACAGAACTGATACATTCAACCTTGAAGGATCATAAGTCAAGTAGACCGCAAATTTTGAGATGTGTTCATGTGGGTCTATTGTGCGTACAAGACAAACCAATGAATAGGCCAACCATTTCAAATGTGATACAAATGATTGCCAATGAAGCTATGCCTCTCCCTGATCCCAAAAAGCCAGCGGCTTATCTCACAGGCCAAAATCTGAAAGAGTTGAATTCATCTGGAACAAAAGAAGAATGTTATTCTATGAATGGAGTAACTATTTCAGAAATGGAGCCACGCTGAAAATGAATACTTCAGCAGCAAATAAAACGAGTTGGTTTTTGCCTTTGTATATATGCTAAGCTAAGCTATGTATATTTCCATTTGGCTTTTCTTTTTTTTTTTTTTTCCCCTTTTATCCCAGCTAGTAAACAAACCTTGATTTGTACGAAATTAATATCATTCCAGGTATTTTGATATATTATATCAGTATCCATTAATCCCAAAAAGAAATGTTTTCCATGATTATGATTCATAAACGTACTTGGAGGGAGTAGACCACCATACCAGTCAACCTCCCACGCCATTCAAACCTACAGACTTTTGACTAGCCACCATGGTTGCCCATGAAATTTCCATGCATGTAAATGAATTGACCGTGGCTTCATCGTTTCGACTAACATTGAGACTTTTTCAAGTGTAACTCAACTACTTGAAGAAAATTTGGATAAAATTTGCAGGTAATAGTTCGGCTAATTGACTATGAAAATAACATCAACTTGACCAACATAATAAACAATTAATAAAAATTTATATTAGACAAAGTATGTAGAGTTAATATAATTAAGCCATATTGTACCTCTGCTTCAACTTTGTCGTACTCATTGTTGTGCTTCAAGGGCACATAAATCCAACCAATGGATGCATAGTACACCAAGGAGAAGGAAGTGTTGGTGAAACAACCAGACCAATCCATGCTGAAAAGCTAGAGCAAAAAAGAAATCAACACAAGTTTACTTAGTTCTAGTTTTCAATGTGAAAACTGTACATCCAAAGTAGGGAACTTGCCTTTAGTTGAATCTACTATCAGAAGATTATACTCTCATGTACTCTCAAATTACAGAGCAAGATTCTCACTACAAGCTACTTTCAAGCCTCTCAATGGTACAATCATGAATCTCTCAGTTCACAGAATACAGAGTCGATGTTGCAATATGAAACAGAGAAATCACCAACATTGTAATATGTGCAATACAGCAGCAACTCTCATTGAACACTCAGTTCCCACACTCTATTTTTGGCCTACGAAACAGAGCATATTTATACAGAACGAGTCATACACTTTGAGCTTTTAACACATCATCAAGAATTAGTTAGAGTAATTAAGCTGCAGTCTTAACTAACTCCTAGCTAACTTTTTGTTATAATATCCCAACTAACTTGACTAACTTAGTTGTCACCACTTGTCAATAATCTCTACCTTGACTCTAGATTTGGCTGTGGATTCGAACTAGAGGTCCCTGCAACTCCATTAATCTTCAAGTAGGTAAAATATTCAGTAAGTTCAAAGCTTCCTTGAACTTGCTTACTGAAATTACCTCTGTTAATATGTCTGCAGGATTCTCGAGTGTAGAAATCCTTCTCTACTTTAATCTACCCTTGTGCAATAATATCTCTCAAAAAATATAGTCGAACATCTATGTGTTTTATTCTCACATGAAATGCACTATTCTTTATGAGATGTATGACACTTTGTGAATCACAATATAATGTCACAACATGTTCCTTGAAGCCTAGTTCCTTAATAATCGCTTGTAGCTACATTCCTTCTTTGATAGCCTCTGTAAGAGCCATATACTCTGCCTTCTTTGTAGAGAAAGTCACTATATGTTATAGATTAGACTTTTAACTGATAATATTCCCATCAATTGTGTAAACATAACCAATCAATGATCTCCTTTTGTCTAGACCTACAGCATAGTCTGAATCACAATAACCCACCAAGCCACTATTAGAATGTCTGCTCCTTTTGTAAACTAATCTAACATTCAACGTATCTTTTAGATCAAAGTCAAGAAATAAGAAGAATGTCAAGTGCTATCACTGCGGCAAGAAAGGGCGTGTCAAAAGGGAGTGTTGGCAACTCAAGAAGAATGGAGATTCCAGAGGGAAAGACTCTGAGCCATCAAATGCTCAAGAGAATGTGGCAAGTACTTCAGATGATGGAGAAATCCTGTACAGCGAAGCAGCAACAGTTTCTAAGGACAGACGGTAGCTAACTGATATTTGGTTAATGGTTAATATGGCACATGACTTCTCACAGAGAGTAGTTCACACATATGAACCTGTCTTTAGAGGATCTGTGTTCATGAGTAACGATCATGCCTTAGATATCACTGGGATTGACAACATCAAGATGAAAATGTATGATAGTACTGTTCGTACTATACAAGTATGATGGCACTGTTCGTACTATTCAAGAGGTACGATATGTGAAGGGCCTGAAGAAAAATCTATTGTCTTTAGAACAATTAGATAATCTAGATTATAAAACTCTTGTTGAGAATGGGATCATGAAGATTATGAAAAGCGCGCTTGTAGTAATAAAAGTAGAGAAGATTGCAATGAATCTATACATGCTTAAAGGAGATACACTGATAGAAGCAAATTAAGGCATCAGTTGCTTCAACAAATTCCGGAGAAGAATCAATAATGATATGGCATCGTAAGCTCAGCCATATGTCGGAATGAGGCTTGAAGATTTTTTCTGAACATAGGTTGCTTCCTGGTCTCACAAAGGTATGTTTACCCTTTTGTGAGCATTATGTCACAAGTAAGCAGCATAGATTAAAGTTCAACATATCTAGTTCTAGAAGTAAAATGGTTCTAGACTTAGTTCACTCTGATGTTTGGTAAGCACCGGTGAT
This sequence comes from Trema orientale, assembly GCA_002914845.1. Taxonomy (NCBI): domain Eukaryota; kingdom Viridiplantae; phylum Streptophyta; class Magnoliopsida; order Rosales; family Cannabaceae; genus Trema; species Trema orientale. The sequence goes on along the minus strand of JXTC01001207.1, from coordinate 3,449 downwards.
GTCCCTAGGAGGAGCTAAATACTTTGTATATTTTATTGATAATTACTCTAAGAAATATTGGGTGTATCCTATCAAGAGGAAGGTAGATGTGTTTTTAGTCTTCAAAATATTCAAAGCACAGGTAGAGCTTAAATCTAGAGAGAAGATCAAGTGTTTAAGGACAGACAATGGGGGATAATATACAAGTGATGAATTTGATAACTTCTGTCAACAAGAAGGTATCAAGAGGCAGTTCATAGAGGCGTACACTCCTCAACAAAATAGAGTGGTAAAGCAGATGAACAGAATCTTATTGGGAATGATAAGAGCAATGTTGAGGGTTGCAGGTCTACCTAAGATATTCTGGGAAAAAATAGTCAGAATCACCTGTTATGTGATTAATCGATCTCCATCAACTGCAATTGATTTAAAGACAACGATAGAGATGTGAACTGGTAAGCCAATTGATTATTCTTACTTACATACATCTGGAAGTCCTGTGTACGTGATGTACAATATTCAAGAATTCACAAAACTAGATTCAAAGTCCAGAAAATATGTATTCTTGGGATATGCTAATGGAGTTAAGGGGAGAATATTGAACAAATCAACAATTGTGGCACCACCAATCACACTGTTGCAGTTGTTATTCACATTATAGGAAGGAAAAAAAAAATGCTCACCAACTAGCTACAATAGCAACGGTGAAAAGAGCAGCCGTAATAGCAATAGTGAAAAGGACAGCCGTAATAACAATAGTAAAATGTGGTGTTCTCACTACCTTTCAAGTTTTATAAATACGGGGGGCTTCATCACCTGTTTTATATCCCATTCTAAATCCTCTTCCTTTCTAAGAGAGAATTCAAGCTTAGGAATTCCTTTTAGTGTCCCACTTATTTTTTCCTAAATTGTTTAGAGAGAGTATTCTCTCCTATTTCAAGAGAGAGAGGTTTATTTGTTCTCTCCTTGTATTTAGAGAGAAGTGAGTTGTAATCTCCTTTTCATAGTGAAATTCTTCACAGCCTTGTATATAGACGTAGCCTAAATTAGGTGAACCACGTTAAATCTTTTGTGTGCCTTATTTTTTTTGTATTTTACCCAACTTTTCTCAACTCATAGTTTAGCTGTATGTTATCACTTCCACAAAGCCGATCTCCTAACAACTTTTAGCCAAAAAAAAAAAGATAAGCTAGAGTGAAATGATTAGCTTTGTCAGTTTGTCATGCATATAAATTAAAGAGTTCAATCTTAGTGATCCACCGAATGCCTGGTGGACATATGGTATATAGACCAATTAAGCTAATAAAACTAAGAGTGAGGGAAGAGACTAAGCTTGACCTAATGACAAATGTCACTGTTTTTAGTCTCTACTCCATTTGTTTATTTTTTTTACCATAAGTTTGAGTCTTTCCAACTAAAGTGTAACATCATCAATCAATGGTACTCAAATATGATGTAAAGAAAATTCTTAGAGGAGACGGAGGCCGTACTTCTAATTCCCATAATATTTAGACTACAGTCTTTCACTGGTTAATATGTGTAATTGTGGGTCTAAAGAAAAAGACAAAAAGAAAATGCAAACAATATTGTTCAACCAGTTTCAGGCAATAGGTGAATATTCCCTATTTAGACAATCCTTCCACCATGTTATATTATTAGATTTAGACTGTATGTTTGAATTGAAGTAACTTTATTTTTCAGCCTTGTTTGAATACACTATTCCATTTTGGGTGGGGTTTATGTTCTATATATATATATATAGATGCTTGCTTATTTACCCAGCAGCAATGGTGTGAAATTGTGTAACTGCACTGTACGAAGCAGCCACAAGAGTTTTTTGGGTAGGCTCATACTGATTCCAGTGAAACTCATACAGCATTGGCCCTTTCTTTTGCTTCAAAAGTTATGTTTGAACAAGAAATTCATGTCTTTCTTGTAATTTGTCCTCGCTTTTGTGAGAGCTTTGGGTGTGAGAGAGAAGAATAATGCTATAGGGCACCAGTGGTGCCCAGCACCACAGTGATGTGTCAGTTTATCACTGGTTAATCATAATTATAATTTAAGTGGGGCCCATGTGGGACCCAATTTGTTAATTAAATCATCCAGTGACAAACAAACATGTCACTGTGGTGCTGGGCACCACTGGTGCCCCATAACATTGCTCAAGAGAGAATTTCGTCATATTTTGTAGTGAAATTTGTTCATTATCTCTGACAAAGATACAGGCAAAAAGTCAAACCACGATAAATTCGTATCATTTGTGATTTTTCTGTTATTTATATTATATCGTAAATCTATATAATTTTGCGTTTGATATAACAAATAGTAATTTGTGCTTCACACACAAATTAGATGCGTTTGATATAACAAATAGTAATTTGTGCTTCACACACAAATTAGAAATGTTAAAGCATTAAAAAAAAAAGAAAAAAAAAAAAACCTCTCAAAGATCTATCAACGTGGCATCCATGCTATGATCTTGGAAATGAACGTACGAACTTTCCCCCTTAATGCTCTTCCATATATTAACCAATTGCGTACAACATGTCTGCATAAAACTACAACAATCTTGCCCTTTCTTTTGGGGACGTAGTATTCAAAAGTATGCTATGTTTAGGAATGAGTCATTGACAATTGGGTCACAACACGACCACCAACTTGAACATGACAAGATTTTGTGAGTTTTTTCTAAAATATTGACTCTTCCAGCTGAAGTGTATGAAAAAGCATCACTCACTCGATATGTCATTATATATACATGAGCATGAGACAAACTCAATAAAGTTTGTGGCAACAATGGGTGTCAGAGTTGAAGCTCTAAAGAGTGTGATTTTCTTCTTGAATGTTATGTCATATTTCTGCATAGGAATATGGCCTAGCATTTGTCACGCACAGATTGACACACTCAAACCAGGCCAAGTTCTAGAGTTCCCGGACAAATTGCTAGTTTCAGCTAATTGAAAATTTCAACCAGGCTTCTTCAACCTCAGTGATCCACCAAAATGGTATTTAGGAATATGGTACACAAATGAGCTTTATAACGTCAAAGTGTGGGTTGCTAACCGAGAAACACCCATATCTGGAAGTAACGCAAGTCTCACCCTGGACCAAAATGACGGGGTATTGAAGACTATTCGAGGGGAAAGTGGGAATCCGATTCCGTTGACATCTGGTCAAACAGCTCAAAACTCTGCCGCAACTCTGGAGATCTCGGGCAATTTGAGAGTGAAAGAGTTGAACTCAGATGGAACTGTCAAAAAGGTACTCTGAGAAAGCTTTGATAATCCCACGGATGCTCTCTTACCGGGGATAAAACTAGGCTCAAACCTCAAAATCGGAAGAAAATGGATACTGAGTTCATGGTTGACCAAGCAAATCCCAGCCCCTGGTGCGTTTACTCTTGAAAGTGATCAAACCGCAGGCGGTTCCAAAGGAATTGTCTTCATGAAACGCCGGGGAGAGTTGTACTG
>JXTC01001206.1:0-14144 GCA_002914845.1 Trema orientale | reverse complement strand
TTGCAATTTTCGTTTTTCCTAATTGTCCCTTGTGTAAAACAATGTGCTCTTTTTTCCTTTTTGTGCTTTTTCCCACTGGGTTTTACACAAAAAGGTTTTTAACGAGGCATTGTTGGGAAGTTGTATCAATAGTATTGTTTCAGCAGTACTATTTGATTTCTCCTGGGGCTTTCTTTAGCAGTGTTGTTAGTTTGTTCTTCATTTCCTCCTTTCTTTGAGCTGTATAACTTTTCCTCCTTTGTATCTCTTTTTATTTTATTTTAATAAATAATTACCAGAGGTCCTCCTCTTGGTACCATTTATCAAAAAAAATTGTCTCAAGGTAACAAATAAAGAGTCTTTGTTGCTCTAGAACTTAATTTGTTGTATCTAGCACATAGTTTTCCCAAATGGCTATTTTTAATTTTTGTCATTCTCTTTCGAGTGAGTTTAAAATAAGGAGTTAGTTGCCTGAAATCTACCAAATGTCTCAAGGTACCAAGTAAAAAGTGTTTGTTGGTCCAGAACTCAATTCGTTGTATCTAGCACTTAGTATTCCCATTTGGCATTTTTCAGTTAATTTTGTTCATTTTCTTTGTAGAGACTTCAAAATAAGAAGTTTATTGCCCGAAACTTACCTATTGTCTCAAAGTACCAATTAAAGAGTCTTTATTGGTCTAGAACTTGATTCATTGTACCTAGCACCTAATTTTCCCAAATGGCTATCTTTAGTCAATTTTTGTCATTCTCTTTGGAGTTAGTTCAAAATAAGAAGTTAGTTGCTTGAAACCTACCTAATGTCTCAAGGTACCAACTAAAGAGTGTTTGTTGGTTTAGAACTCAATTCGTTCTATCTAGCACCCAGTTTTTCCAATTGGTAATTTTTCGTCAATTTTGGTCATCCTCTTTGGAGAGAGTTTAAAACAAAGAATTTGTTACCCGAAACTTACGTAATATTTGAAGGTACCAAATAAAGAGTGTTTGTTGGTCTAGAACTCAATTTGTTGCATCTAGCACCCATTTTTCCCAATTGGCAATTTTCTGTTAATTTTGGTCATTCTCTTTGGAGAGAGTTCAAAATAAAGAATTTGTTGCCCGAAACTTACCCAATGTCTCAAGGTAAAAAATAAAGAGTGTTTGTTGGTCTAGAACTCAATTCGTTCTATCTAGCACCTAATTTTCTCAATTGGCAATTTTCCGTCAATTTTGGTCATCTTCCTCGGAGAGAGTTCAAAACAAAGTATTTTTTGCCTGAAACTTACCTTTTGTCTCAAGGAAGCAAACAAAGAGTGTTTAGTTGTCTAGAACTCAATTCATTTTATCTAGCATCTAGTTTTCCCAAATGGTAATTTTCGGTCAACTTTGGTCATTAGCTTTGGAGAGACTACAAAATAAGGAGTTTGTTGCCTGAAACTAATATGAACTCCGCCAAGAATCGTGACTAAACCCAACACCAACAATGGAATTTGAACCCAAGATCACCAAGTTGTAAGAATGTTGAGTCTTGACCCATTACCCAGGAAGATACGAACCAAGAACTACGATAGATTAAGGACATAATAAGGACATGGCAAGCACGAGAGCATAGAATGCGGATCCTATCAAAATTCCCGTTGGTCCAGTTACAAGGGCACGTGCAAAGAAATCGCAAAATGCATTAAGTGGGCTGATTCAAGGGATTTGGGCTCAGGCACGCACGTGGAGGCCCATTGACAGAGATGAACAAATTTCTAAGGCCTTAACAAGCTTGATTCAAGTTCAAGAAAGTCAATAGGCGCATAGAAATCTGCTTTGTAAAGACTTGCATGCCAAGTCATAGCTTGCTTTCCTATTTTCATTTTTAGGTGTATTACTAGTTTCCCAAAACGATTTCTTTATTTGTTTCCTTTTTCCTTATTACGTGTAGTTGGCTGATTAGTAAAGGATTAAAGTCAGAATTGACTTCCTTTCAAATAGGGCCAAATTTAGGTGGTTATTTCCTACTTTCCTTTTTTGATTTTGCGTAAGTTACCTTAGGCGTTTTACGGCATTTTATGATAAAAATTTCGTTGCTTAAGGCCTATATATTGTATACTTCTCATTCAATACAAATCATATTACAATTCATTAAAATTGAGAGCAATTTCTCTTTGGTTCTTTGAGAACTTATTCGAACTTATCAGATTTCTCTGCGGCGTTTATCCCTTGACTTATCAATTGAGTTTTCTATCCTTGATTGTGGCGTCTTCCTTTATACCAAGGTTCACATCTCTTTATAGGTGTTGGGTCGAGGTGTTCCATCCGAATCTGATTGTAGAATGGTCCTAGGCATCATCCTTATTTCAGGTTTTGTCACAAGTTGGTGAGGTTTGTATCAGGACACCATACCAAGAATCCTCAAAAACTACTCAAGTATCAATGGGATAAGTCTAGTTATTTTGAACACCACAAGAGTTAACTTTATAAGTTCAAGAATCTTCTCAAGAATGAAAAAAACACGAATAACTCGCAATATTATTGATAACTAAGCTCTAAAAAATATACAAGGCTCTCTCCTTCATATAAGAGTCGAATTTAACCCTAATTTAAGGTAAACTAATGCTATTTTGACATGTGGCAATCCTGTCCTAAAATAAAAGCAAATAAATCCGAAAATAACTAAATCTGAATTAAAGAAGTTTCCTAAAACTACAAAAGAGCTAGAAAAACGTGTAGAGAAATGTTTAGCTTCAATTGGAGTCTTCTAGAAACTTAATCATAGTGACCAGGTTCTCTTGTATATGATTTGGCTTATATCGGGCCTCCATGCGTTAACTATCTCACCAATGTGTTGAATCAGCCCATTTAGTGCCTCTTTGAATCTCTTGGCTCTAAGTCTTGTGATTGGCCCACTTTGGCAACCTTAATGGATCACGTGAATGCTCCTCCTCTTGCACGTGTGGTTAAGCTATTTCATTTGCATCATTCTCCCCCTCTTGAAAAGGATTTGTCCTCAAATCATCACTTGCATCGAAAGGGGATAAATCAGCAATGTTAAAGCTCGCACTAATACCATACTCACCTGGTAATTCTTGCTTGTAGGCATTATCGTTGATGCATTCCACCACTCGAAATGGTCCATCACCCCGAGGTATGAGTTTTGAACGTCGTTGCTCTGGAAAATGATCCTTCCTTAAGTGCACCCAAACCTAATCTCCTGGTTCAAATACTACCTTTTTGCATCCCTTGTTGGCTTGATTGACATATTCCTCGGTCCTTCTTTCAATGTTCAACTGTGCCTTTTCATGTATCTGTTTCACCAGTTCAGCTTTCTTTTTGCAATCTAAGTTTATACGTTCACTCAAAGGTAAAGGGGTTAAATCCAAAGGTGACAATGGATTAAATCCATAAACAATTTCAAATGGTGAAAACTTAGTTGCAGAATGTACACTTCTATTGTAAGCAAATTCAACAGGTGGCTGAAAATCTTCCCATGTTTTTGAGTTCTTTTAATGGTAGCACGCAACAAGGAAGATAAAGTCCTATTCACTACTTCAGTTTGACCATCAGTTTATGGATGATAAGTAGTAGAAAATAATAACTTGGTTCCTAACTTTCCCACAAAGTCTTCCAAAAGTAACTTAAGAACTTAGCATCTCTATCAGAAACAATGGTCCTAGGCATGCCATGCAACCGAACAATTTCTTTAAAGAACAAATCAGTGATATTTGATGCATCATCGGTTTTATGACATGCAATGAAGTGTGCCATCTTAGAAAACCTATCTACTAACACAAAGATTAAATCTCTCTCCCCCTCTTAGTCCTAGGTAATCTCAAAACAAAATCCATGGAAATATCAGTCCAAGGTTCACTAGTTATAGGGAGAGAAGTGTACAAACCATGGGGTTTCAACTTAGATTTAGCTTGTTTACAAGTGATACACTGTTCACAGATTCTTTCAACATTACATTTCATATGATGCCAAAAGAAATGTTCATGCAAAATACCTAAAGTTTTAGCCAGACCAAAATGACCTATCAAACAACCACCGTAAGCTTCTCTCACAAGTAATTCACACAAAGAACATATAGGCACATACAGTTTATTCTCCCGGAACAAAACTCCATCATGCCTATAGAACTTATCAAACACTACTTTTTCACATGCACTGAACACATCACCAAAATCAGAATCTTGTGCATATAAATCCTTAATGTATTCAAAGCCAAGTAATTTTGTATCTAAAGTAGAAAGTAAGGCATACCTTTGGGACAATGCATCAGCCATAACATTTTCCTTACCTTGCCTGTATTTGATCACATAAGGAAATGTCTCAATGAATTCCACCCACTTTGCATGGCATTTGTTCAGCTTTTGTTGTCCATTTAAATGCTTCAAGGATTCATGATCAGTGTGAATCACAAATTCCTTCGGCCACAGATAATGCTACCAATTTTTCAAAATCCTCACCAAAGTGTACATCTCTTTATCATAAGTGGGATAGTTTAGAGCTGCCCCACTCAATTTTTCACTGAAGTATGCTACTAGATGACTTGCTTGCATCAAGACAGCTCCAATACCTATTCCTGAAGCATCACACTCAATTTCAAAAGTTTTAACGAATTTAGGTAAAACAAGTAAAGGTGCATTAGTTAACTTTTCTTTGATCAGATTAAATGCCTTTTCTTGTTCCTCCCCCCACTTAAACGACACATTCTTCTTAATGACTTCAGTAAAAGGGGCGGCCAAGCTACTAAAATCACGCACAAACCGTCTATAGAAACTAGCTAGGCCGTGGAGACTCCTGTGTTGGTCACTCTTGGATTGCTTTCAACTTTTCCTCGTCCACCTCAATTCCCCTAGCACTAACAACAAAGCTAAGAAACACAAGCTTATCCGTACAAAAGGTGCACTTCTTGAGGTTAGCAAATAACTTTTCTTTCCTTAACACATCTAAAACAGATTTTAAATACATTACATATTCTTCCAAGGTTTTGCTATAAATTAAGATATCATCAAAATATATAACCACAAATCTGCTAATAAATGCACGCAAAACATGGTTAATCAAATGCATAAAAGTACTTGGAGCATTAGTTAAACAAAAGGCATCACTAACCACTCATAAAAACTATATTTAGTTTTAAAAGCAGTTTTCCATTCATCACCTTCTTTCATTCTAATCTGATGATATCCACTCTTAAGATCAATTTTTGTAAAAACACAAGAACCATGCAATTCATCTAGCTTATCATCTAATCTAGGAATGGGATAATGATACTTTACATTTATGTTGTTGATGGCTCGGCAATCAGCACACATCCTCTATTTCCTAACCTTCTTAGGAACTAACAGCACTTGAACCACACAAGGTCTTATGCTTTCACGTACATACCCCTTCTCCAACAATTCACCTATTTGCCACTGAAGTTCCTTTGCCTCCTCTGGATTGCTCCTATACGCAGGCCGGTTTGGAATTGATGCACTGGGTGTGAAGTCAATCTGATGTTCAATCCCACGAATTAGAGGTAAACCGTAAGGGATCTCTTCAGGAAATACATTATCAAACTCCTGCAAAAGAGAAACAATATTGCTCAACAAAGAACTGGTGAGATCATCAGTTCATAAAAGAGCTTCCTTGTACATGAGTATTATGAGGGGCTGTTGTAAAACTAAAGCTCTCTTGATCTTACTTTTTCTTGCAATAAAATTGTATTTTTCCTCTCTTACACACAATAAGGCTGCATTGCTCTCTTTTTCCCTTTTACCCTCACTCATGGTTTTGCTTTTCTGTTTTTCTCTCATCTTTTTTTCCTTTCTCTCTATTTTAACCTCTCTTTCTTTCTCTTTTCTCCTTTCACTCGCTTTTTGTATCTTTAGTTGGTCTTCAAGAACTTATTTTAGAGTCAATGGCACAAGTGATATAGGCTGCTTTTTAATGGTAAAAGAGTACTTATTGGTGAAACCATCATATGTGACTCGCCGATCGTACTGCCATGGTCTTTCTAATAGGATGTGACATGCATGCATAGGTACCACATCGCAAAGCACTTCATCTTCATACTTGCCAAAGGAAAATGCCACAAACACCTATTTTGTAACCTTGAATTCTCCGCAATTGTTTAGCCACTGAAGCTAGTATGGTCATGGATGCTTTATGGTAGGTAATGCTAATTTCTCTACTAATTCAGTACTAGCCACATTGGTGCAACTCTTTCCATTAATTATGATGCTGCAAACTTTTTTTTCACGAAACATCGAGTATGAAACAAGTTCTCCCCCTGGTTGTTGTTTTCTTCCTTAACTTGGGCACTAAGAGCTCACCTTGCCACTAATGATTCTCTGTCTACAGCACATTGCCCTTCATAGTCATTTTCAAGTGGTGGCCTGTCATCATCTTTATCTTCTTGTTCATCGTACGTCTCAATCTTCCCTTGAGCATTGATCACCATCACCCTTTTATTCGGATATTGGCTAGTTATATGACCCTTGCTTTGACATTTAAAACACTTAACGTCACGATTTCTAGAAGTGGCATATTTGATGTTACCTTGTTTTGGTGCCGCAACTTGTTTTGCATCCTTAGAAGGCTTGAACTTAGGCTTAGTTGATGGAAATTCTTTCCATTTAGGGGCTGATCTCTATGAGTTTATAGGAGCTGAGGTTGATCACCTCGTAGGAAAGTTTCTCTGTTTTAATTGTTGCTCAACTTTGATAGCTTGATGCACCATATCCGTCAGCTCTACATAATGTTCATAAACCTAGCCATGGCAACTTCTCTGTCCTCCTCTACATTTGCTCGGATCATAGCAACTTCTATCTCCTTGTAGTAGTCATCTACGTTCTTGGATCCTTGAGTTAGATGCTACAACTTGTTGTACAGCTCCTGATAGTAGTAGCTTGGAATGAAACGTCTTCTCATGATTGTTTTCATCTCGTCCCATGTCTCAACAGGGCGTTCTAGATTTCTCCTTCTTTCGCTCAACAATTGATCTCACCAAACAATAGCATAATCAGTGAATTCAATTGCAGCAAGCTTTACCTTTTTAATCTCAGAATAGTTGTGACAATCGAAGACAATTTCTATTCTCTTCTCCCACTCTAGATAAGCTTCACGATCGTTTCTGCCTTAGAAGGAAGGAATTTTCACTTTAATGCCTCGCAAGTCGTTATCTCGCCTAGGTCTACACATCCCAGCTTTTCTATTCACATAACTACGCGTAAATCTGCCCCTGTTTATTGTTGATTCATCCACCTCCCATTCCTCTACATCTTCATCGTCACCACATTGCTCCTCTAGTTGCACTCGCCTAAGTGGTTGGCTAATAGGAGCATTTCAAAGCTGTCCCGCGGCTATTTCTCCTTCCAACATATCACTCCTCTCATGAATTGCTTCTAAAGCAGCTCTCATCATTCTCCACATCTCTCCCAATAAGGCCTCTAATTATAAGTTCGGAATGATTAGTTGTTTTACCTCTTCAGTTTAGTTTTCTTCTCGATTACGTGTCATATTGAAATCTGCCAAAACAAGGTTAGGACTTCACAAGCACTCTTTCTTCACGTATTTCACTCAGAAAGATTCATTCACTCTCGTGTTTGGCACTCAATGGCTTTTACCCTCTTATGTTCTCACCACTCTTGTCTTTTTCCACTCGTTATGTTTTCCATTTACTCTTAATCGGATTCAAGAATACTGCATTGGCAATTCAATATGATAAGCAACCAGATCAAACCCCAAGCAATACTTAAGAAGCTGGTGCAAGAAATATGGGTAACGAATTCTTTGGTTTCAACAATACCCCAAAATTCACTCAATTTCTGCTAAATTTTGATGATTTTTCACACTCAAGCGTGGAGTTTTTGCAAAAAGGAGTTTAGGAAGTAAGAAACAAGATTGACACACAAAATTTTAAAAGGGGATCTGGTACTTCTTTTTTTCTTTTCCTGATCCGCGTCCCTTTTCACTTTATTTTTTTTTTGCCAGGAATCATAAACGATAACTTTAAATCAGACTAGGATATTGAAGACACAAAACTCGAATGTGACTTAATCAAGGTAGGATTCGGCCTCCATAGTAACCCCAACAGCTTGGACCCCAAGCAAAAGTATAGAAACCCTAGTTGACTCAGATTAGTAAACCAAATAATTCTATTGTCCCTAAAGCACAAATTTCGGCCAAGAATAAAGAGTTTGATCATATTGGGAAACCTAGTATCCTTAAATCTCAAAATTTCGGCCAAGAACCGTAGTTGATCATATTAAGAAACTAAATATCCTCATCCTCACTATCTTTGCAGGAGGAAAAAATTTTGCCACAAATTTCTGGGCTAGATCATTCCAGGTAGTAATGGTTCCAGATGGGAGTGAAGTCAACCAACCTTTCACTTTATCTCGGAGTGAAAATGTGAACAACCTCAATCTAATGGCATCATCAGTAATGCCATTATATTTAAAGGTATCACAGATTTTCAGAAAATTGGCAATGTGGGTATTCGGATCATCATTCGGTAGCCCACTAAATTGCACAGAGGTCTGAATCATCTAGATAATAGCTGGCTTGATCTCGAAATTATTAGCTTGAATGGTCGGACGTCTTATCCCTGAGAATATCCCGTCGATTACAGGCAAAGCATAATCACGTAGTGCCCGGTTATCTCCTCGTTCATCAGCCATGGTGATTAAAACAAAATAAAGAAAAAGTTAGATTAAGACTAAGGTTATTTCGTATCAATATTAGTAAAAGAAAATTCAATTAAAATAATCACCGGCAACGACGCCAAAAACTTGTTGCGAAAATAATTAAAAGTGCACAAATCGCAAACAAGTAATATAATGATAAGTAAAGATATCGTCCCACGGAGATTGATTAACTAAACTTTCCTACTAATTACTGAAATTAGATTAACCTTAAATTTATCTAACCAACTAAAATTCAAAAAGTAAAGAGATTAAAATGAAATTCTTAAAGTATAAATAAAAAAAAAAGTAAAATACTAAATTAAATAAATCACCTGAAAATAAAATAGAGAAAATACCAATGCAACATAACCTAGGACACCAATTTCAGGTTCCCAATCCTCTTAATTTTCCAATGTTTTTTCCTATTCCAATTAATTTACCCAAGTGCCAATTAGAATATCCTAATGTATATTACTAATCTCTTCCAAAACTTTGCAATAATATATTCACTTAATAATTTACTATATTCCTATGCAAATTAAATTAAGCAAAAGATTCATTAAGCTTTATGATTTCTTTTAAAATTGCATAAACCTATGAGTATATTCCTATCCCACACAATTTATGTTATTCTATTCATGGACATATTCTAAACATCCTCTTCCAATTCAGTCTAGAAATTCCTAATCGTTTAATTGAGTGATCAATGTAATCAAAGGCATTAAGCACAAATAGAATAAACACTTGATAATGTAAAGAAAATTGGAATTAAAAATCAGCTAAGAAAAATTAAAATTCATGGCCAGGATCCATTGACATCTTAGAAACACAATCTAGTTCATAATTAAATAAATAAAAACTAAAACAGAAAAATAAAACCAAACAGAAAAATCTTGCGGTTGAAGAGACTCCACTCTACTAGTCTGTCTCCCACTTTCTCTCTCTAGAATGGTGTATTTTTTCCTCTTGTCCTGTAGTCCTTTCATAACTGGAAAGAGAGTGTTTCCCAATCATTCAAGGATTTCAAAACTAAATTCTAATTGGTTGTATGATGTGTCAATTTCCTATTTACTCTCTTTTTCTCTCTCTTTCTTCCACATTTCTTATGCAAAATCTGGTACTAGGCAAATAATCCCATGCGGCATGAAACCAAGAGCTCAGCATGAATCTAGCTTTTCATTAGTTAAAAGAGAGCTTGACTTTTAGTAGGTGATGTGGTGACTTCGCATTGGCGACAAAACTGAGTGCACGGAACATGAGATGCAAAGGATCTGACACTTTAAAGCACACCTGCACCATCTTTCTTCTGCGTGGGCCCTAGCTGTCTCCTCCTACCAGCCGCCACTCGCCTTCCTCCAGGCATGAAGCACACTCGCCAATCTGGACCCTTCGTTGCCTGATCTAACGGCTGAAACAGCGAGTGTACTTCTAGTCCACACTCGCGCACCTGAGCTTCTTTTAATCCGATTTTTTTTTCTTTTTCTAATGTCAAATCAAATTAAAAATATAACACTATTTTTTTTGTAGGTTTTGCCACATGACATTCCTTCATTGACTCCCATATTATCTGAGGAAGAGCATTTTCCGGCAAGGGTGACAGTTTTATCTAGGATTGAATATCTAAAAGTTATAAAGGCCAACTTGAGTAAAGAAGACTTAGAGGCATTCAAAGCATCGTGTTTTGGTCACCTTCTAGGGCTAATTGGGCTTGCACAANTTGAGAAATACACCTCATTTAAATTTTCTTAGTTAGAATAACCTATTTTAAATAAAGTCAGTGTAAAATGACATATAGGCCCTTATTAAAAAATGGTGTAGTTAAATTATAAAAAAAAAAGACCCATTGGCACCCATCGGCTCTAGTTATTGACCCTTCTTCTTCTTCTTCTTCTTCTCAGATTGCAGCCGGCACCCAGTGCAGTCGGCACCCATCGGCTCCAGTGCAGTCGGCACCCGCAGTCAGCACCCATCGGCTCCAGTGCAGTCGGCACCAATCGGCTCCAGTGCAGTCGGCACCCACCCGAACTGTCCTCTACAAATCTGAACGAAAATGGGGAAAAAATCGACAAAAAACCCTAAGAAAAGTAAGGGGAAAAAAGTTCAAAATATACATAGGAGGAAGTTGACCTCATCTCAGCGAGATTCCGAAAAGTTGAAGGAAGTAAACACCCCTTCCCCATCTCATTCGAAAGAGGGAAGAGAGAATACTCTGGAAAAAGCTCCGTCCCATTCGGATGAGGAAATAGCCAGGACTCCGGAAAAAGCACGATCGCCATCTCCAAAACCCGCATTCAATGAGTTACCGGAGGAGAGGAAAACATCCGAGAAAATACCAGTTGATACAAGTCCAGTGAAGGAACTCAATGCGTCTCCGGTGAAGGAACCCGATTTATCTCCGGTGGCGGAAACAGATCCCCCTCTTATGCATCGTGGGCCACCGGTGAGTTTATACTTAATAGAATATTTTGAAGAAATTTGATAGGATATTTTTGTTTGGCTCGATCATTTAGGGGTTATTGGTATGGTTGTTGTGTGAATATTGGTTGTTGAATGCTTTTGGAGGGAAATCATAAAAATAAAGGAAAATTATTAAAAATTGTTAGAAAATTAGATCGACAAAGTGTCTAGGATAGTCGAGATTTTCGTATTGTGGTGTTCAACAATGCTATTATGTTGTATTCGGAGATAGACACACTGTCTAGTATGGGTAAGCCTTATCTATTAAGATCGACCATGCTAGACATCCTGTTGATCTTAGTCTAGTGGCATATGAAAAGTATATATTTGATTGAATGATTTTGATATTAGCTTTGCTGAATAATGTCTTGATATGGTTGGTAATTGCATATTCATTGTTAAATAAAAATGAGTTTTGTATTTTGACCTAAACTGTGATAGACACACTGTCTAGCATGGGCGAGCACTTTCTGCTCAACTTAACCACACTAGACAGCATATCTAGCTTAGTAAATGACATGTGACTTTGCTAAATAATTTGCTGAAATGTTTGGTTTGGTGGTTAAATGGTTGTTGAGAGAAGTCATAAAAATAGAGGAGACTCTGTCAAAATTTCTGGAAAAATTGCTAGACAAGATATCTAGCATTGTTGTGGTGGTTAACTATGCTATGTATTTTGAGCTACATTAGGCTAGACACCCTGTCTAGCAAGGTCTAGTATTGTCTGTTTAGGTCGACCAAATTAGACATCGTGTCTATCTTAATCTAGTATCATATGGTAAGTTTATATTTAGGTCGACCAAGTTAGACATCGTGTCTATCTTAGTCTAGTATCATATGGTAAGTTTATATTTCATTGAGGTATGTTGATAATTGGAAGAAATTGTATGGTATGATAGTTCTTATTGGATAAGTAATGTCTTGATATAGTTGGTGTGTGCATATCGGTTGTGTAGACTGTGCTAGACACACTGTCTAGTATGGTCAATCACTATCTGTTCAAGTTGAACACACTAGACAGCATGTCTAGCTTAGTAAATGACATGTGAGTTTGCTAAATAATCTGTTGATATGGCTGGTTTGGTTAACTGTATTGCTTGATTACATTCTATGCTCTTTCTATCATAGTTGAGCTTAACCATTCTATTCAGCCTATAAAAATGAGTACTTAATTTGAGCTAGACAGGGTTAGACAATAGTAGACAGCATAGTCTGTGCACATCAACCATGGTAGATAGAGTGTCTACCCTAGTCTAGAAGTGTATGGTATGGTCAAAATTATTTTTAATTATATTTGTTTTGTAGGTTTTGCCACGTGACATTCCTTCATTGACTCCCATATTATCTGAGGAAGAGCATTTTCCGGCAAGGGTGACAGTTTTATCTAGGATTGAATATTTAAAAGTTATAAAGGCCAACTTGAGTAAAGAAGACTTAGAGGCATTCAAAGCATCGTGTTTTGGTCACCTTCTAGGGCTAATTGGGCTTGCACAAATCGGTGGTCAATTGATCCATCATCTACTTATGAGACAGGTGGAAACTGAAAAGAGAAAAGAAATATGGTTTAATGTTTATGGGAAACCGCTTAGGTTCTCAATGCATGAGTTTGCATTGATGACGGCTCTTAATTGTGACAATACTTCAAGCAATCCTGAATTTTCAGAATTGAAACTGAAGCGTAGGTTGAAAAATGAATATTTTTGTCAGAAAAAGAAGAAACCTATCATTACACTTGAAGAATGGGAGAACAAGTTTTTGGAAATGAGTAATCCCGATGGGTTGTTGAAGAAGAAGAAGAGTTATATTGCGGAGAATCGTGACCATTTGAGGTTTGCATTAATTTATTGTTTAGAAGGGGTCATTCTTGGACAAGACAAGAAAAGTAGAATACAAGAAAGTTACTTGGGTATTGTTGAGGATTTTGATGCCTTCAACAAATATCCATGGGGCCAAGAGTCATATTTACTGACAATGAGCTTTTTGAGGAAGGAGTTAAAGCCAAAGTCAATAAATTACTATCAGGAAAGAGAGAATAAAGACAAAAGTTCAAAATCTTCCTACACATTACAAGGCTTCCCGTATTCATTACAGGTTAGTTGTTCTTGAAAAATCCAAATATATACGTTTACGTTAATACGATTCATTACATTGTTGTTTGCTTTTGCAGGTGTGGGCATATGAAGCAATACCTTTACTTGGTGAATTGTATGCAAAGTATGTAAAAGATAATGCCATACCTCGCTGCCTTAGGTGGGAGGTGATTGAAATGCCAACGTATAAAAGTATTGCTAAGAAATTAAAGGAGAAAAAGAACAAGAAAGTAAGTAAATCATGTATTATTCCCTTGTATTTGTCTTCTTATCTTTACAATATTACTCTATATAATCTTGTGTTACTGGACAGTGGTATTCAACTATATAGACAGCTTGTCGAACAAGCAAACACCATTGTCTATATGCAGTTTTTTGGTGAATATATAGACAAGGTGTCTGAAACGTAGACAGGTTTGTCTAATGCGATAGACAATCTGTCTTAGAAGCTAGACATTGTTGTCTAGGACAGAAGATAAGGTCTCTAGCCATTAACTATCTCTTTTTCAAATTTAACTTATTAGAAAATTTGTGTATAATACAGATTATAGTACGCAGTATCTTGCATGCCTCGGATGTTGAGTTGAGCCAACCTTATATGAAGCATTTTTGTTTGTTGAAAGATAAAAAGGACAACTTGACCGACCTATTTGTAAGAAAACTTGAGGCAGCTGGGCCTTATGAGGAGGAAAAATATGAGGAGGAGCGGAAAGAAGAGGAGAACGAATATGACGACAGGAGGAAAAAAGAGGACAGTTATGTTCAAGATTCTCCCCATGAGGAGTACGCTCCTTCTACCAATCCAGATGCTGCCCCTCAACAGCGATCAGGTGATGTCATTAAGAGATGGGTTGAGAGCCATTTTCAGAGTTTGATCGAGCGCCAAGAAAAATTTGAGGAGAATGTTATGGGAGAATTAAGAAACTTGGGGTCCAAAATAGAAGCTTTATTATCAATTCACATACGTTCTGGTAGTCAG
>JXTC01001204.1:0-14207 GCA_002914845.1 Trema orientale | reverse complement strand
GTATTCATGTGGAGATACACATGCAAATATTAATTATCTAATGGACATAATTTTAATTATAAAGTATTTTATGATATTTATTTAATTCAAGAGTGCAGTTTGGACCTTTAGTAGAATAAGTCTATAACTAGTAGTACAAGCTCATTTGTATTAAGAGTTAATTGTAACTAGGCTCTTGTCTATTGGAGCTTGAATTAAATAAGTCCATTTGAGTCCCTAACCTATACTAACATCTTAAGCTGCATGAGATCAATTGGGCTCAAACAGTTTTCTGGGCAATTACACAAGAAGGGAGAATAAGGCCAGACTGATGGGTGGGACATTGGGGCCCACCTCACCACTAAATTAGTAGTAATTTTAGGCTAGCCTATGGTCCCTAGGGCTGGCCGAAAATCCCTGTAAGGGAGGATCCTATAAAAGGCTCCTTCCCCCCTTATCGTGTGATGATTCAGTTTTTGACTGAAATATTAGTTTGGCAGCTGCACAGAAAACTAAGAGAAAATTGAGAGAGAGAGAGAAAAAATCTTAGAGCCACCATTAGAAGTCATTGGAGTTCTTGGATTTTCATTTGAAGATTGATCAAGATCGAGGTGCCCACTCACCTTTGCAATTACAAGCTTGGTGCATAGGAAAGAAGATTCATTGGTTGAGGTACATAATCTCTTGTATGTATTTAGACCATAATAAAGATCCTAAAAAGTTTTATAATTCAGAAAAAATTTTATTTTCTGCACTTCTGTTCATCTTTGATTTTGTCACATTTTTCTTAAATGATTAAAAATATATTCTCCATTATGATCAGTGCGAAGAACTTTTATTAGATTGCCAACTTTTTTTTTTTAACAAGCACTTCAAATTTTTTAAAGGCTGTAAATACTTCAGATTTTTCTTGCAGAAAATATAGATATTTTCTGGCTAAATTCATCAATAAAGGTGATTATGTACCTTTTTTCTTCATTTGAAGATAGATGTATCGGCCCACATATGTCAAAGTGAACCAACTCCAATGATTTCTTTATTCTCTATGTTTTTCCATGCGAAAATTGATTATTGTATTGTTTGCTAACAACGTATTCTTCACACACTTCAGAGGGAGTTGTAATTTGAGGAAGACTAGTTACTATATTTTTCTATTATAGAGTCTTCAATCCTCCAAAGTTTAGATGACCATAGCCATAATGCCATAGCCATAATGCCATAGCCATATCACATCCTTCAATTTTGCTGAGAAGCACGAATGATTAGTGTTGTGGAGATAATCCATCCTTCAATTTGAAAATGGATTTATCGGCCCACTTATGTTAGAGTGAACCAACTCCAATAGTTTCTTTACTCTCTATGATTTTCCATGTGGAAATTGATTACTGTATTCTTTGCTAACAACGTATTCTTCACAAACTTCAGAGGGACTTGTAATTTGAGGAAGACCAGTCACCATATTTTTCTCTTGTAGAGTCTTCAATCCTCCAAAGTTTAGATGACCATAGCCATAATGCCATAGCCGTGTCGCATCCTTCAATTTTGCTGAGAAACATGAATGATTGGTATTGTAGAGATAAAGTGGGAACATACGATTTACCGTCATGTTGACTTAAGCAATTAAGCCTAACTTTGCATCTTGAATTTGACAAACTCGATTTTTGATAGAAATCTCATATCTCTTTTCTTGTAGTTGACCCACACTAAACAACTTGGTCTTTAAATCTGAGATAAAAAGAACATTAGAGATAGTATGGGTGGAATTTTCCTTGGTTTGAATAGTTGCCCTTCCTTTTCCCATAACAAAAATCGTAGAGTTATCACCAAACTTGATGGTCTTGAGGAAAGATTCGTCTAAATCAGAGAACACATTCTTATCTCCACACATGTGATTGCTGTTGCCAGTATCTAAATACCACATGTTTTGTTGAGTTTCTTCTTTCACGTGACACACCATCAAAAGAGACATTTCTTCTTCTTTTTCTTCTGTAAAGTTGGTTCTTTCTCCATTTTTTCTATCCAAATTAGTTCGGCATTCTGACTGGTAATGGCCATATATATGATATTTGTAGTATTTAATATTGGAGTATTGTCTGCTGACTTTGGTCTGTAAGTTTTTATGTAGTGACCTCTTCCTCGTCCTCTTCCTTGAAATTTATTCTCTTAGTGGTAATGGTGTTATTGTTAGTTTCTACAATCATTATTTCCTCCTCTTCTGCCTCTGCCTCTACCTCGTCCTCTATCTCCTTTACTTAGTGTCGAGTGGTTTTCTATTGAGGCCTTTAAAGCTTGCTCCTCTTTCTCTTGCTGATTAATTTTCTATTCATGAACCAGCAAGGAACTTTGTAGCTCTCGTCAATTGAAAGTTCCTTAATGTCATTGGCTTCCTCAATAGAGCAGATACAAAATTGAATGTTAGTGACATGGACCGAAGAATCTTCTCTGTTGAAATAGTGAATGATTTACCAATTTAATTCTATTGATTGTATTGCTTTATATATAGATTGTATAGTTATATGAGCAGATTTCTAGGGGACTATTTTCTGTTTTCTAGTTCTATATATACTGTATAAATCAGTGAAGAAATACAAGAGTGTGATACCAATTTGTCATTCATGTTTATATGGTATCAGAGCGGGATCCGATCCTATTCTTAAACACAAAAAAAAAAAAAAAAAAATCTCCAGAAACGTGTGAATTTCATCGTTTTCATTTCAAGCCAAAGCCAAAATTGGAGAACTCAGCCTAGCTATTCGCCTGGGCTAACGTCACGCTCATCCGCACCCAAACCACTCAAATCGCTCGTCTATCACCAGGCCGCTGCTCGAACGATACCAACAACTCTTAATAAACACCAAATTACAAATCTGGAAAAGAGAGGAATTTTCTCTCGCCGCTACTCGTTGTAGTGTTACCGAGCCTCTCTGCATCATCGCACAGATTTGTCCACCTTCTGAATCACACAACTGCCCATCGTGCCGACAGTCGAAGCTGGTACTGCTGCACCTTCTATTGTCACCGTCAAGCCCAAAGGTCTCACTCATCGATTCAATCTATCACCCACTGTGCCATCACCTACCATTGTCGAAGGTATTGCTTTGTCTCTGGTTAATAAGTTGAAGAAAACAACTTTGTTAATAAGTTGTCTAATTTAGCTTGGACAACAGCCGATATAACCCAAGCTCACCTAAAATCATTTGCTTCTGTTATTCATTTCTTTAATCTAGGCCCAGCCCAATTCCAAGCCCATTTACATTATATCTCGTTCAGTTGCCATCGTGTGAATCATTAGCTTTGTTGTTCATTTATTAGTCTAGGCCCATCTCAATTCCAAATATATCTCTTTGAGTTAAAAAAAAAAAAAAGGGATTAAAATCTATTCCAGTTCTTATTCAATCTGAAGGTGCCTTTAATGCCGGTATTCTACTTACCGAAACAAATTACGATGTCTGGTCTCAATTAATGGAGATGCATATTGCTGAACGAGAGAAACTCTCCTACATTATGGGCAAAACTGATCCACCTACTGTGACAGACCAGGGATACGAAAAATAGTATGCAGAAAATCATAAGGTGAAACGCTGGCTTTTGATGTCCATGTCTCCAGATATCATGAAGCGCTATCTCCGTATACCCACCGCCCGTGAAATTTGGAATACTCTTTCAAAAGCTTTTTATGATGGCAATGATGAGATGCATGTCTATTCACTGCACCAAAAAGCCTTCTCAGCAAAACAGGGTGTCAAATCTCTCTTTGTATATTACGGGGAGTTAACAGAGATATTTTAAGAACTAGATCATCGTGATAAAGTGATCATGAAAGATCCTAATGATGTTAGAGCATACCAGCAGTCCATTGAGCGAACACGAGTACATATATTTTTGGCTGGATTGGATAGAGTCTTTGATCAACTTCGACGAGAAATTTTACGTCGTGAACCACTTCTAAGTTTGGAAGAATATTATGCCTTGGTTCGTCATGAAGCTATAAGATCTATTGCTTTAAATGAGGACATTGAAAAACCTGAAGCTTCCGCTATGATTTCCCAGAATCGACCCAATCCAACATCACAAGACTGGCTAAAATCCACTAATCCAAAAAATTCCAATAGTTCAGACAAATCGACATACAAATGCACTCACTGCAATCAAAAAGGTCATTCAAAAAGTCGTTGCTTTGAACTTATTGGTTATCCAGATTGGTGGGACCCAATACGGCATCGGAATTCCAAGCGACCATCTACTATAGTAATTGCTCAAACAAAAGAAGACAGTGCTACTTCTTCATCATCAGCATTGATAACCACTACAAACATTGGAGAAGGTAAGGTCTTAAACATTTCTGCACCTGTTTTGAATAATGCATGGATAATTGATTTTGGTGCTACTGATCATATGACATTTGATGTTAGACAAGTCACAACCTTTACCCATCCTCCCAAAAGTGTGTCTCTACGGCCAATGGTAATACCATCCCAATTATTGGGGAAGGGTCATCACATCTCACAAATACTTTACATTTAGATTCTGTGTTAGTTGTTCCCTCCTTAGATTATAATCTTCTGTCAGTCTCTCAAATCACTAATACCTTATCTTGTATTGTTATTTTTAGGCCTGATTATTGTGTGTTTAAGGATATTCAGACTCGAAAAACGATTGGTTATGGTGTTAAGAAAGGGAAGCTGTATTACTTGGACTTGAAATCACAAACTTCCAATAGATTACAACAAGCCTTGACTATAGAGGGCACTCATTCATCAAAGAAAAAAACTGACATCTGGCTCTGGCATCGCCGCTTGGGACATACCTCATTTGGTTATTTGAAAAAGTTGTTTCCTAGTTTATTTACAAATTTGGACATTTCTGTTTTAAAATGTGATGTGTGTGAACTTGCAAAAAGCCATCGTGCTTCATTTCCTTTGGTTTTTAATAAAAGTCCAGTTCCTTTTATGGTTATTCACTCTGATGTTTGGGGACCATCCAAAGTTCCCACATTGGGGGGGTCCCGTTGGTTTGTTACTTTTATAGACGACTGTACTCGGATGACTTGGTTGTGTTTCATGAAATCCAAATCAGAAGTTACGTTGTTGTTTCAGAAATTTTATACTACCATTCGTACACAATACAATGCCAGAATACAAGTGTTACGAAGTGATAATGGTGGGGAATACCATAGTTCTGAACTTTAAAATTTTTTGAACTCCCATGGCTCCATTCATCAAACTAGTTGTCCAGATACTCCTCAACAGAATGGTGTGGCTGAACGCAAGAATCGACATTTATTAGAAGTTGTTCGTACTTCTCTAATTGAAGGTCACATGCCCTTGTGCTACTGGGGCGAAGCCCCTCTTTCTGCAGCATATCTCATTAATCGTGTTCCATCACGCACGATCAACTTCAAAACACCTTTTCAGACACTTGCAGAAGCTGTTGTTGTTCCCACCGTCCCGAACCTACTCCCTCATGTTTTCGGCTGTGTTGCGTATGTTCACCTTCACAAACACCAGCGTAGTAAGTTAATGCCTCGGGCCTTAAAATGCGTCTTTGTTGGATATGCTAGTCATCAAAAAGGATACAGATGCTATCATCCTCCTACTAAGCGCATGTTTATCACTATGGATGTTGTCTTTCATGAAGATACTATGTACTTCTCTAAGTCTGACTTTCAGGGAGAGTATCTTGAGGAAATTCAGACTCTTGTATACAATCTTAAGGAAGATATAGTGGAAGTATTTGATCAAAATGGAGGTAATTTGGATCCTAGTACTCAAAACTTGGATGTAGGTGGTGATATCCTACACAACAACACAATAAACGTAGAAGTAGATGGACTGGAATCTATTGGTCAAAACTTTGATCTCAGTAGTAATGAGCACTCAGAAAGACAGGAAACTCCTGAGATGGAGTCTGAGTCTTTCCCAATCGATACAGCAAACCAATCGTTGTCTGAGAATGTTCCTCATACAGTACCTGAGTCGTCTAAGAGACAGTTACCGCAACGTCTCACCAGAGGTATTCCAAAACCAACATATGAACCTCAATTGTCTAGTAAAGTGAGATATCCTATGAACCATTATATGTCTACACATCGCTTGTCAAAAACAAATCAGTCATTTGTCAATCAATTATCTGTTGTATCAATTCCTAACAGTGTGCAGGAAGTCTTAAATGATCCAAGATGGAAAGCCGTGATGAATGAAGAGATGACCTCCTTACAGAAGAATCAAACTTGGGAACTAGTGGACCTTCCCACAGGAAAAAAACCAGTTGGGTGTCGGTGGATCTTTACTGTGAAATACAAAGCTGATGGCACGATCGAATGTTTTAAGGCAAGATTGGTGGCAAAAGGATACACCCAAATTTATGGAATTGACTACACTGAAACATTTGCACCTGTAGCTAAAATAAACACAATCCGGGTCTTGTTATCCTTAGCTGCTAATTTTGATTGGCCGTTACAACAATTTGATGTGAAGAACGCATCCTTACATGGCGAACTATCTGAAGAAGTCTACATGGATCTTCCACCTGGATGCATGGTAACAAAGGAACAAAGCCAAAAGGTATGCAGACTAAAGAAATCATTGTATGGACTGAAGCAATCTCCTAGAGCTTGGTTTGGAAGATTCACAAAATCTATGATAGCCTTCGGTTACCAACAAAGCAATTCAGATCAAAACAAAATGAGAAAATTACTGTACTCATTGTTTATGTAGATGACATGGTAATAACAGGAAATGATCCAGATGAAAGGAAGGTTTTGCAGGAATACTTGTCTAGAGAATTCGAGATGAAAGATCTAGGTTCTTTAAAGTATTTTCTTGGAATAGAAGTATCACGATCCAATAAAGGCATTTTCTTGTCCCAAAGGAAATATGCCTTAGATCTCCTTCAAGAAATTGGTATGTCAGCATGCCAACCAACAGATACACCAATTGAAGAAGGCTTAAAATTACGTGTTGAAACTAATCAAGTTCCAGTTGACAAAGGGAGATACCAGAGGCTTGTTGGTAGATTAATGTACTTAGCACACACAAGACCAGATCTTGCATATACATTGAGTATTGTCAGCCAATTTATGCACAATCCAGGTGAACAACATATGAACGTTGTTATACGCATTTTGATATCTGAAGTCAGCTCCAGGAAAGGGAATTTTATTCTTTAAAAACACAGAGGAACAAAACATAGATGTATACACTGATGCGGACTGGGCCGGAGATAAGAATGATATGCGATCTACTTTAGGATATTTTACATTTGTAGGTGGCAATCTTGTCACTTGGAGGAGCAAGAAGCAGAATATTGTTGCCCGCTCAAATGGAGAAGCAGAACTTAGGTGAATGGCGCTTGGGATTTGTGAAGGATTGTGGCTTAAACTTCTCCTGCAGGATTTGGGATATTCACCAAATAAACCAATTCGACTATATTGTGATAATAAATCCGCACGTGACATGGCTCATAATCCGGTTCATCATGATCGAACAAAACATGTCGAGGTTGACCGATTTTTTATCAAGGAGAAATTGGAAGAAAAGATTTTGGAATTACCAGAGATTCGATTTGAAGATCAATTGGCTGACATTCTCACCAAAGCAGTCTCAAATCGAATATTCTCAAAAATTGTGAACAAGTTGGGCATAGGCAATATCTATGCACCAACTTGAGGGGGAGTGTTGAGATAGTGAATGATTTACCAATTTAATTCTATTGATTGTATTGCCTTATATATAGATTGTATAGTTATATGAGCAGATTTCTAGGGGACTATTTTCTGTTTTCTAGTTCTATATATAATGTATAAATCAGTGAAGAAATACAAGAGTGTGATACCAATTTGTCATTCATGTTTATATTCTCAACAATAGTGACGTCATCCATCTTGTCCCTATGGATTCGCATCTAATTCACAAATTATCATTGTATGAGAGAAATAATTTATAACTGATTCTCCCGACTTTATTCAAAGTGTTTCGAACTCTATATGAAGTGCTTGAAGCTACTGCTTCTTTGCTCTTGTTGTTCCTTTGTACTTCTTTTTGATGGAATCCTAAATATGCTTGGAGGTATCCTGGCAAAGAATGGTTTTCAAGATTGAGCGACTAATTGCTTGGAAAAGATAATTCTTTGCTTTAAGATCTTTCAATTGCTACCCTTCTAACTCTACTTTTTGAGTATCCGTCATTATCATACCGGCTGCTGGTTCTATAATTCTATTAGAAACAACTTGCCAATACTCCTTAGATCTCAAAAAGTTCTCCATAAACATGCTCTAATGATCATAATGAACATCAAAGAGTGGAATTGTAGGTTGCACAAAATTGTTTGAAGCCCTCAATCACTATTGCTACTGTGAAGTACTTTCTTTCTCACAATCTGTATCTCTCTCTTTTTTGTTTGTTACTCTCAATTGTATCTTTTACTGTCAACGTACTCTACTTTTTTTTTTACTATTCTCTCACTACTATTCACCCAGCTTTGATAGCACTATTGCATCATATAGAAAGATACAAAGGAGAAGCTTTTTGATAAAACAGAAATAGGCTTTTATTGATTTTTGACACACTCATTGCTTTACAACCAGATGCTCTTTATATAGAACTATTAACCATGGACAACGTGCTACACAACTGCAGCCACTAACACCACGCCAAAAAAAAAAAAATTGGCAAACAAAAAACAACTCCAACCACTCCTTTGGACAATCCCACGTACATCAATAAACTAAAAAAACAAAACAATTAACTACTAAAGGTTCACATGCATAGCAGGTCAAACAACCTTGACTTTTCACCAATCCCTCCCTTAAACTAAAAGTTTCTGAATATTCAGTTTAAAAGATATTATCTCACACCAACACTTCTTCAAACTAGACCTTCTAAAGTGTAAACACTAAGTAATTTTCTTAGCTTTTGAAATAAAAGCACTTTAAGGGCTTCAATGTATATATCCGCAAATTTGGTATAAGAGTATGGTTTGAATTTTATGAAAGATCCCGAATAAAGAAAAGTAGATAGCACTCTTTACAGATAAATTGCAGGAAGTTTGATGTATTTGACTGCCACAAGACCTGATATAATGCACGATGTAAGTCTCATCAGTAGATACATGGAGTGTCCAAAAGAGATGTATCTTCAAGCTGCAAAAAAGA
The DNA here is from genome assembly GCA_002914845.1 of Trema orientale. Lineage (NCBI taxonomy): Eukaryota > Viridiplantae > Streptophyta > Magnoliopsida > Rosales > Cannabaceae > Trema > Trema orientale. Next base: position 5,077 of record JXTC01001204.1, on the reverse strand, counting down.
TTTTTCATTACTTGCAAGGTACTATCGGTTTTAGGACTCTCTACAAGAAGGGAGAAAAGTTTGATTTAATGGGCTTCATAGATAGTGATTATGCTAGAAATCAATATGATAGAAAAAGTACTTCAGGGTATGTTTTCATGCTAGGTTCAGGAGATATCTCGTGGTCATCAAAGAAGCAACCCATTGTCACTTTATCAACCACTGAAGCTGAATATGTAGCTGCAACTTTATGTGCCTATCAAGTTGTTTGGTTGAGAAAAATTCTTGAAGAGCTACACTCAAAACAACATGGAGAAACAATAATTTATTGTGATAGCAATTCAGCATTAAACTCTCCAAGAATCATGTTTTACATAGGCGAAGCAAACATATAGATATGAAGTATCACTCCTTCAGAAACCTCACCAACGATGGAATCAGTGATCTTACTTTCTGCAGAAGTGAAGACCAAATTGTTGATATATTTACTAAACCCCTCAAAGAGCCTTAATTTCAGAAGCTAAGAAAATTGCTTAGTATTTATACTTTGGAATGTCTAGTTTGAATTAGAAGTGTTGGTGTGCAGATGACATCTTTTAAACTGAATGTTCAGAAACTTTCAGTTTAAGAGAGGGATTGTTGAAAAGTCAAGGTCGTTTCACCTGCTATGTATATGAACCTTTAGTAGTTAATTGTTTTTGCTTTTTTTTAGTTTGTTGATGTACGTGGGATTTTCTAAAGGAGTAGTTAGAGATGTTGTTTGTTTACTAAAAGTTTTTTGGGTGGAGTTAGTAGCTGCAGTTGTGCAGAACATTTTCCATGGTTAATAGCTCTATATAAATAGCATCTCGTTGTAAAGCAATGAGTGTGCCAAAAATCAATAAAAGCTTGTTTTCATTTTATCAAAAAGCTTGTCTTTTGTGTATCTTTCTATATTATGCAATAATGCGATGCTAGTGATCTAATACTGGATCACACTACTGGTGGAGCTCATGTAGAATCTAATTTATTAATTATAATCACTTGGTAATAAATTAACCATCATGTCGTGCTAGATACCACTGGTACCCTATAGGATTGCTCTCTTAATATATGCTCAATATTTTGTGTGCCAACCGTGAAAACTTCACTTTGTGAGTTGAGTACTTGGAATATAGTGGCTCCTGTCCATTGTTATAGCCTCAGCAGGTGCCTTTTCCTTGATCAGAACATTCTATTAAATGAGACATTGATATATAGCATGAGACAAAAGGTGCACTTCTAGAATTTACTGCTTTATTACCAGAGCGCGCTCACCTTTTATTTATTTATCTTTGCATAAGCAGCTCAGCTTTTTTATTATACGTACTTAATATTAATATAATTACTTTTAAGAAGCTTAGGACTAATAGTCATACTGAATTAGTAGTGTAGTGTTGATCCAGAGTTCCAGAGATGACGACTTTTCCCCTAGCTCTTCCAGTTTCCAAATATGCAAAAGCTTCAATCACATCTTCAAAATTGTATGGACCAGTCGGATCAATCACAGGTTTCAGCTTTCCACTCTCCAAACACGGCCTAAGCCTCTCTAGCTCTTCCCCAGAAACTGTTAAGCTTGAATAAACTGCTCTTGGATGAGATGGAGGCCATGTTATTTCTACTATTGGTGCGCCTTCTTTGGCCACCACAGAAGAGTTCTTGCAATCCCCTGCAGATAATATTGATGAAAATATCAATTTAAAAAAGTTTGTGTTACAACTTAGAAAACAGCCACACAAAACTTAAGCTGGCTTTAGTTTTTATTGTAGCTTACTATATTCAATGTCTTCTTAGAATCATGTTAGAAAAAATTTCAAAAAAATAAAAATAAAAATAGTATTCTATTCTAATTGTATGTATAAACCTAGCTAGTGGTAACATGTACTTCACAACTAAAGGTTCGAATCCCCACAACCCCACTTTCAAAAAAAAAAAAAAAGAAGAAACCTTACCAATTGTATCGTAGAGGAAATCAAACTTGTCCTCAACTTGTTCATACTTGGTCTTTGTGTAATCGACAACGTCATCAGCACCCAACATTTTGACAAATTCTACCTTTGGGGTGCTAGTTGTAGCCACAACAAAAGATGCCCCAAACAAGGCCTTGGCCAGCTGAATAACCAAGGTTCCAACTCCACCACCTCCACCAACTATAAAAACCGTCCCTCCCTCCTTGAAATCTGCAGTTTTGAAGCCTTGTATTGCTGTTTGAACCGCCAAAGGCAAGCTCGCGGCCTCCTCAAACGACAGGTTTTTCGGCTTTGTTGCTACCAACGTTTCCTCGATTACTATGAACTCTGCCAGTGTTCCTAGCTGCTTTAGTTTCCCCTTGGCGTTGAAATCCTGGATGTTACCGTAAACCTCGTCACCTATGTCGAATTTGATCACATTACTGCCTTTTGCTACCACTATACCCGCCATGTCACAGCCAGGAACCACCTGCATGCGTATTTAGTAATAATAAGCTGGTATATCTTGTTGATTCAAAAATAACTATTCCCTATGAGATAGTCCATGACTTACGAACCATATATACGTAGCAATTCTATTGTTTTTGGTACATGTTTTATTAGGTCATGTTTCGAACTCAAATTTTACGGAGAAAAAAACTTAAATTCAAGGATTCCACTTTTTTTGTTTGTTTTTTCATTAATAAAAGGGGAAAATTTGTTCTACGGAAGGTGAGAGTTATATATTGAAAAAGACAAGTTTTTTTTTAAAAAAAAGATTAATGGAATTTTATGAAAATGTTTTCCTCATCTCTTTCCATTGTCTTTCTCCTCGTAATTCTTTCCTCAACAAAATTCAGGTTCCAAAGAAAGTCTTAGACAAATGAAATTGGTCTTAAAAGAAAGTATTAAGCCTAAATCTCTTACAATATAAAATATTTATGTCTATATATATATATATATATATCTCAAAAAAACTACTAATAATTAACTGGAAAATCTGAAGGAAAGATGGGGCGTTGACGCCTTTTGAAATCTATTGGATTCAAAGCAGCAGCTCGAACTCGGACAAGTAGCTCATTAGCTTGAGGAATAGGAATAGGACAGTCCCCCAACTGGAGGACTTCCTTAGGACCATATTCCTTGTAGAACCAAGCTTTCTGCATATTACAATTTACTTCCCCCATAGAGGTAGCTAGAGCTTGCAATGTTTACTATACTTCTGGATTGGATACTCAAACTTGAAGCCAACTATATATTGATCTGCATGTTATAATTAGTTGAAGCCATAAATCATAAACATTGTCCACATATAGGTTCATAATATATATATATATATAGTGACAATGTGTCACAAGAGACAAAAGCTAAACTTGCATTTACCAAAGAGAGGAAAAAATATTAAAGAAAATACCTGTTCTCACTTATCCAGGATATAACATTTTTGACATTTAAGAACGAACTTTAGTTATAAAAAGAAAGAGAGAATGGAGAGAGAAAAAGAAGAAGAAGCCTATAGCTGTCCAGAAATTACACATAGTTCTCCAACCGTCTGATTGTCATATTAACACAACATATATAAAAGTGAAAAAAAAAAAAAAAAAGGACTAATTAAAACACCTGGTTGTGTACTTCTAACGCAAAATGAAAAACAGACAAGGGAAGTGGTCCGATGGAAAAAGTCTCTTCTTTTTCTTTTCTTTTATTTGATCACTCAAATGTACAGGCGCAATCAAATAACATTTAAGGCTTAAGCCTCAAAATGCATAAGGCTAACTCTAATCACAGTAGCTGTGTCTCAAAGATAGCTTGTTATATCCTCTTATATAGAATACGGGACACTTTCATTTGCCAGCCAGCGAATTGAAACTAACTATTAATTGGAGACAATAATCAACATCAGCAATTGAGAAGGAAAATTTAATGGTAACAAATTATCTTTACGTAATTGTCATGAATCCAAGCACTGCAACCACAAATGTATGGCCATACATTATTGTGAGGCGCCTAGATGACCTTGATGAAGTTGATAATTGATGAGTCTAACTAACAGTCCTAGACAATTGTGAAGCATTGTTTCATAATAAGTTCAATAGTTTATATTCCTATATATATATTTATATGATAATGATATAACAGAAGTACTGCAGCCACATCTTATATAACTAAGAGTAATGATTGGGACACAAAAAACTTACACCAATAATGTGTCATCCATTTCAACTACTATTTTATTTAAAATGGAACCACGCCATTTAAAATTTAATGGTTGAAATGGATGCCACATCATGTGGTGTAAGTTTTTTGTGTAAATTTTTGGTGTCCCTAGCATTATGCAACGAAAACAATCGTTTTGAACTTAAATGCTAAAAAAAAAAAAGGAAAAAAAAAAAGGAAAGATAATGATATAACAGAAGTACCGTAGCCACATCTTCTATAACTAATGCCACGAAAACAATCGTTTGGGGACTTAAATGCCCAAAAAAAAGGGGAAAAAAAAAAAGAAAAAAAGAAAAGAAAAGAAAAGAAAAGAAAAGGAAACGTTGGGTGCAAAAGTTTATTACAACGTTGCAGACCAATCCTAGGACTAGGAGAGCATTGGCTTGCTAGAATTTGCGGCCTTGAGCAGAAATTTTAAATTCAGTTGGAATTATTCTAACTGAAGAAATCCATCAATTAGACCGAACTAACTTATTCCGGTTGCTGCCCTCAGAATTTGTAGGCATATATGGACTTGTGGCATATATGGATTAATAATATGTGAATTCTCAATGTATTGATACGGCTAGTTTTTTTTTTCTTCTCTTTCAATTACGTTTTTCGGTATTTTAATTTAGGAAAATGTACATCTTACGGGTCTATTAATGTGTTAAATGCACTGTAGAGATGCTTTTTTTGGTTTAGCGTTTAAGAAAAATAACCCAAAAACGTTAACCTAATCATTTAGTCGGCAAAATTAAACTGGATTGGACTATTATTTAAGATTAGATTGAATTAGATAGGATAAAATTATATTAATACTATGACTTGTTTGGTAGAGTCTAGGACTGAAAATGAGACTAAATATAATATAGTAATAAAGAAAATTGATAGGGTCCACATTATTTAAATTGTATAATAAAGTAAAAGAT
>JXTC01001202.1:0-14311 GCA_002914845.1 Trema orientale | reverse complement strand
CCGCCGAGGGAGAAATATTCATGGCCGTAGACATACAGTCAAGGAGAAGGAAGAGCACCTTCCGGATCGTCTGCTCATCTCTCGTTGGGAATCAAGAAAGTGCCCACACACCAGATCATTCAACGGGTTCCAGCGAATAGACAGGAAGGCTCAATGGTTATAAAGCGCTTCCAGGTTTTATCTAAACTAAGATTCATAAATTGATTTATGTTAGATCAACGATCCTGTTTATTTTGTTTTGTAAAATTTCAAGAAAATTTTAAAATACATATTCCACTGCGTTCTTGTTTTTTTTTTACAAAACTGCGAAAATCGTTTTCAGTAAAATCATTTTTCGAAAATTTGTTTTTCGGGATTTCCAGCAGCTAAAACGTTCATTTTTGGGCAGCAAGTGTAACAGCCAAGTTATTAGCATTATGGAGCATTAGAGCTAGTTTTTGTAACCTCTCTTTTCACCAGCTATAAAAGGAGACCTCCTACTCCTTATTTGATCATCCCAAAACTGAGAGCCTTCTCTTCTCTCTAGTTTTCTCTCTCGTTCTTCCTTCCTGTTGCTTAGAGTTATCAGTTTTCTAGCTATAATTTTCCGAGTGTCTAGGAAATTTCATAGATACAATTCTTAGTGTTTTGGAGTTCATAGTAATCCAGTTCAAAGAGTAAAAGTGCTAGTGCTTCACTTGCTACTCTTGTCGTTATATCCTAGGAAACTGTCGCTTGCAAAATCCTCAAGCATTCTGGTGGAGGGAGTGAATCAGTTTTAAGGACACTGTGTAGTACACATGCCTCGATGGTTAAAAATCTTTTGTTTTGCAGGAATACTTGTTTAGAAGTGTTGCCAAAATTCTGCTTAAGATTGGAGCATAATAATTTTAGTAACATTATTTATTAAAAAGTTTATTATAAATATTTGTAACCTTACATTTTATATGTAATTATTTTTCTTACAGGTTATAGTTGAATACTTCATACATTACATTAGATTAGTTGATTCATAATGTGTATATCCTTTTATACATTAGATATACAGCTGATGTTTTTGGATCCGATGTTTACACCTAAGTATGAAAGTTTTTTAAACTAAGTAAATCAATTTACATATAAGTTATATCAACTGATATATTAAGTGATTTAGTTATAAAAACTAAAAACGACATCTATTATATGAAATGCTATTTTTTCAAAATAAAATATTTCATAACCTTGCAAGAGTGTCTCTAATTATGTACTTGCTAATTTTCCTTAAATAAAAGTATAAATTTTTACATCAGTGATATGATATCATTTTTAATCATAAAATTTTAAATAATGTGGTCATTTTTATGAAAATTGTTTAAATATATGACACATTATTTGATGTAAGTTTTTAATATAAAATTTTGATGTTCTTATTATTACTTTTGCAAAAGCACAATGATGTTCAAGGTACACTTTGGCCACTGAATATATATTTAATATATTTAATATGGGTATACATTATAGTTCCTCCAAAATAATTTGTCTTTGAAAAGGCACTTGGTTTTGTTAAATAAATTTATGACAGATTACATCATGATGTATTAGTATTCGATTTTTCTTTCGTTTACTTATAAAGAAAAAAAAAGTAGATAAAATATTCAATTTAATCAGTGGATCCCTGAACTATTGTTATTGTAAGACCCTTGAATTTTCGATTTAAATGTCTTACTATCTATAATTTCCTATTATACTATCTAAATTTGACAATTTTTAACATAAAAACTAGCAATCCAAAAATATCAATGTCTTTCACTTGAAAAAAAAAAAAACCAATATCAATGTCTATGTTAGCATATTATTTAAGTTGAAAATGCAAAGATTAAACTTGTGAAATAAGTAAAATTCGACCAATAGTTCACAACCCAGTTTCCTTAAAAACTGAAAATGAGTAAAAACGAACGCCCTTTATCCTCAATGTTGTTGGTTGACTACACCTAGAAAAGAAACATCATAAAAAAGGCGAGGAGCAAGAGAAAAAAAAAAAGAAAAAAGACGGGGCCTACAACGACATGCCGTTATACTTATCAACAGTGTAAATAATATCAAAATTCCAATCCAGGAGATCGAGTTGAAATGGGCGCGTGTGGAGGCGGGGAAATCGCGGTGTTTAAAAAACCCTAGGAGAGAGTGAGAAACACACTGTGAGAGAAACAATGGCGCAACACCACGAGGCAACGGACGGGTTGCTGAAGCTCTTGACGAAGGCCAACCACGATTTGACACTGGTTCAACACAAGCTCGAGAAAGAGTTTCAACAGATTTACCCTGAAAATGTTTTGCCCAATTTCTTCTCTTTTTTTTTTTTTTTTTTTTTTGTAATAAAATTTTGAAGATGCGTGAATAGATTTATTTATTTATTATTTTGGTAGGCAAATCCAATGAAATTGGTGTCTAGAATTAAGAAGATTCAAGGAGATTTATCTACTCTGAAGGAGCAGTGTCGCGAGCTATTATCTGCCAAACAGGTACTTTATGTTATATGATATGATGCTGATTTTATATTTTTATTGAGCCAAAATTGAAACTTTTGTTGGGGGGTTTGCAATGATTTTTAAACGCAGGATTTGATTGATAAAGCTCGGACTGTTATAGTTGGCAACAGAAGCTTACTCCAGCGAATGCAAACATCTATGGGTATTCCTCTCACGGACGACTCTGCTGATTCTGCCTTCGAAAACTTCAACCAGGTATTTTCTTTTACTTTTACTTTTATATTTGTCCTCTTCATATATACTCTTTTTGTACCTAAAAACAAAACAAAACAACAACCCACCATACTTACTGATCGTGACAGTTCAATTGTTTTATTTCAAGTATTGGAGCATCATGTAACTGAATGTTTTTCATTTTTTTTATGTTACTTCTTATAATTTGATTTCGATGGTTGTCTAATTTTCCAAGTGGTGTCTAGGGTAATTGCACCATTTGCCAGCAAGCAACCGAGATTGATTTAATTATGGCAAGGCTTTTCTTATAAGTATACCTGTGTGAGTAGATGTTTTGTGGGTAGCTTTGGTTAAGCCTTGTACATTTTCACTTCAATGATCAACCCTGTCCATTTACACGTACAGAAAGGTGGGGAGTCTGATGCTAGACGAGGTCTGCTAGTGCTCCCCCGGAATCGATGGCTGCTTCGAATTATTTTCATGCTAGTTCATCTTTTACTGCTTTCACCGAAGTTTGTTTTATTTTCTCGCCTAGAATGACTTGTAAATCTGCTGATGCTATTTGCGTTGGGCTCATTCGAGCAAACGCTCTGGTTTTGGTACCTTAGGAGAAGCCCTAAGCCCCCTTCTGTGGTGGCTTGTCTTATTGCTGATCATTTATATGGCCCCTGATGCTTATCTAGCAAAAAAGAAATACCGGTGTACAAGGAAATCTTAACACAGACTTGGTATTTTAATCATGCAGATCATTGATGAGTGGACGGTTCAAGTCAGATCAAGAACAGGTAATGTTTCACTGCCTCGATGGTTTTGCATTTAAACATTGCTTAAGAAAATTGGTAGTTGTGTTCAATTTGAACTCCATGCTTTAGCATTCATGAATGACTTGTTTTGAAATTATGCTTTGGAATAACTTTTGAGCTGTATAAGTTTATAGATTGAGCTGGGATTGTGATGAAAAAGTAGTTGTATTCATTCCTAGAATTGAGGGCCGTCGGGGTTGATGCTATCTTTAATGAATTACTGAGCCTCAAGCATAATGTGGGAAATAGGTGTATTTTATACAAAAATGCTAAGCAAGTGCCTACTTGATGCAGGGGATGAGAACAATGGTTCAGATCATGAGGATGTCAACAAATTACTCTTCTCAGCTATAGTTGAGAGCAACTAACAATTTGATAAACGACCTTGTGTTTGCGTGTTGATGCTGGATTGCTTCGGATTATGGACCCATGGCAATGCAATGGAGATCTTTTCAAAATTTCTCCTCACTATCCTAAAGCTGTTTGATAGTATTGATCCCCCAGTTTCCATTGTCAAAGTTGGCACGATTCACTGCAGTTGGTTCGGAATTTGTTTACTGTAAGAAATTAAAACTTTATATGAATAGCTTTAAGAAGAGAAAGCAACTCCACAGTAATTATCACAGGCAATGAAATCATCCTAACAACTACTTATCCGAGCAGTAGGTGAAACTTAAAATGGCCTTTATTTATAATCTAGTGAATTAATAGGCTAATAGTGATTATTAAAAAAAAAAAGAAAAAAGAGACCACACCCCCACCAACACTTTCAACTTCTTTATTGTCTCTTGCAAAATCTATACTAGGATCCATATAACGCAATAAATTTAACACTTATCAATTATAAAACTGAAATGTATAAGAAAAATTAAAATTATGTAACGATTTAACCATGTTGAATAAATGAGAGTAGAAATATTGTCGTAGAAAAAATAAAAAGAACGAACAGAATATGCTTTTCCCTTAGAGTGTGTTTAGTACGAGGGAGAAGTGGAAGGAAGGAGAGGGCTGAGGGGATTATTAGATAGATTTAAGGTATAATGGTTGTTTGGTAGGAGGAATTTTAAGAGGGAAATGATTAAATAAGGGATTTCAAATCTTCAATTTTAACTATTTTTAATCCTTTAAAAATTAGAGAGATTTTAGGAGAGAGATGTTCACTCAAGTGGTCAAGTGATTATTCTAACTATAATTTTTCTTCCTTCCACATTTCCTTCTTATCAAACAATGGATTTTGGTCTTCTCTTATTCATCTCATACTAAACACAATAATAGAAGAGTACTCTCATTCCTCTCCCTAGGTAATATAGGTTTCATTCCTTCTTCTCTTTTTCCTACCAAACATAGCATAAGTATTGAATTTTGTAGGTACGACCCAAACTGGTATTCGTCTCATACTGGCAAAGGTTGCCCCATCAATAGTAAAATAACATGTAAGGCTTCCACTTTCAAGATTGTACACACCCATATCCCAAGGCCCACGAATGCCAAAACCAGTAGTATCCTTGTCATTGGTAAAATATATGCAATTCTTTTGGCATTCTACAAAATTTGAAGTCTTGACAAACACCGAAGTGTTATCACCTAGAAACAAAGCCTCCTCGCCTATATCTTTTATTTCAATCCACCGATACCTATCAAAACACAGTTTGAAAACTCTAAATTTTCTTGCCACATGGTCTACATTAAATTCACGATACCTTTGAACTTGCAAAAGCTCTCCCCCATATGATTCCACCAAATATTTCTTACAACAAAATAATTTTTCTTCAGGATCTTTTGGAATCTCACTTGTAACTACTTTTAAATTTGATTCAAAAGAATCTGTAATGTCAAAAGAAGCAAGTTGGCCCCCAACATAAGTTGGGGCATAAAATTGATACTTGTAGTACAAAACATCATCAAACGCTATTTTGCCAGGTACATTACTGAGTACACGAGTCCACGTGATGTCTTTATTAGGTCTAATATAAGCCAATTGGCAAGATACTCCAAATATGACTATAATGACTAAATCATTTGAATTTGCTATTGGATCTGGCATAAATGTTATAAACTTGAAAATATAGTATTCAAGATATTCATCATTCTCCTCTAATACATCTATGGGAGGAAACAAAGGAGGAAGATGAATAGCAATACCTCCCTATTCTCCATAAAGGGTTTATAAAGTGTTACTGCATAGTTTTTATCAAGAGTTGTTAACCATCTTTCTGATGAACCTCCAATAAGTCTATTATATGAAGGAAGTACTAGCTTCGACGTTAAGAACTTATTATGCAATATAGTAAACACACTCCATTCATCGTTTGCTTCGCTCTCACTAGGAACCAAAAGCATTAGTACCCGATGACATTCAATTTGATAAGTCTACTTCGGTTATCCATTGCCACGTGGTGCTACGAGAGACAAACAGAACTAAATCCTAAACCGTCTGTTATTTGCTCCATCTGTGCAAAAATTAAGTCTAAAAAGTGTTTCGGAAAACCTGTCCAATCTAAAAAGACAAGGAAAATAATTTAGTTTTTTTTTTTTTTTTGGACGAAAAGTTATATAGCAGTAAGTATACCAAACTTAGAAACGAGACCTATTATCCCAATAGACTCTCTTTTACTTCTAATTAAAGTTATATAACCTAGTGACCAAAATAAAACTATATATTAATTCCATCAAACACATGGAGTACAACTATATCACTAATGATATCTGATACCTTTATATTATCTCAAAAGTTGTATTTTAGTCATTAAAACTTAGCAATGCTATAAGGCACCCGTAGATGATTTAATATTAAAAAGACAACTATAGAAAATATATATAGAATGTATGTGTATATGCAATGTTCTCCTAAACAATTACAACTACAATAGTAGTAATAATTAACTTTTGTAGGCAACTGTATTAAACTACAATTAGAAAAATAGTGCAGAAAAAATTACAATGATAGGCCAAATTTTAGAAGACAAAAAAATAATAATAATAAAAAAAAATGCAATCATATTAATGACTAATTAAACAGTGTATCAATGCGTGAATGTTCTTCCTTTTTTTTTTTTAAAGAAAACTTCATTAAGAACTCCAAAGCTCTTTAAAAAAGAAAGAACGAAAAGTAAAAATTACTCAATACCTGCATCCATCTCCTTTCAGTTTCCGATGTTCTCTCGCTATGGAATATGCTTTTGGCTCTTCGAAATTATTGGCTATATAAGTCTCCTTTCAGATTATGCTTTTGGGTCTTCGAAAGTATTTAAGTATTTGTTATATATATAAGTGATTTCTGAAAAGTAGAATCCTACATCATGAGAATCCTAATTACTCTCGAATTGGTCTCTTTTATTAGTTCCAGCATGCTACTCATTGGTTGATAGAACCTTGATTTGCTTCCCCATTTTTATTTTTTTAATTTTTTTCGAAAGGTGCTTTTCGAAATTTTCGTTTAAGTAGACATTTTTTTCTTTATTTTGTTAACTTTTATATTCCTTTATTAGATATAATTTTTTAAGTCTACTGTTATTTTATTTTACTCATCATAAATTTCTTATTTACATTATATATATGGACACCAATCCAGTAAGTATTTTAATTCAGTAGGTATTTTTTTTTTTTTTATCTATGCATAAGTATTTTATACTTGAAATTTTTAAATTACCTTTCAAATGACACTACGTGCTTCTTACATGTATTTTTGATAAAAAATTTAACGTGCTGTAATTTAGACAATTTATTAACTAAATTTGCTACAAATCAGTGAATTTGAAAGCTTAATTATTGCATGATGGATACTTTATGGACCAATTGTGCCATTAACCCCCAACAAAAAAAGTACTCAGCAACTACAATGAGCTGATTAAGTTTAATGGAAACCACCTTGTCTTTACTTGTTAATATTGGAATGGATGTCTTGTTCTTTTTTTTTTTTTTTAATAATCAAATGCGGCACTGTAGTTTTGTTGGAAGTTGACAAAATTTTGAATATGTTGGTCATACACTTTTAACTCTTTTTTTTTCCCCGGTGAAGTATGTTCATTTATCTTCTACCCAAGAGATTACAGCTTAGAAGTATAAGCAAAAGAGAAACTAACACGGGCAAATAGAAAGAGGCAATAGCAAATCTCTTATCATGGTTTAAAAAATATTATTAAGCAAAAAATGCCATTTTACACCTAGTGCTAGTGGTACATGCGAACTATGAAATTTCTCCTCAATATCTGGCGACTATGAAGTATCCGGAACCTGTTCGACAGTATTGAATCCTCAATTCTCATCGTCAAAGTTAGCGCAATAGTTCGGAATATGTTTAGTGAATACATAGTTACATACTGAAAGAAAGAAAAACTTATGCCACTCTTCGGTAATAATCACAGGCAAATGGTACTCCATTTCAAGAATTTAAATGAATAACCTATATATAAACTGAGAATCACTTAAAAAGTTAAAACAATTGAAGGTTTAACTTCAAGTATGAAGTAAAAGCAGATGTAAGGATCAAAATGTGATCGTAAAAATCTGATACAAGACTTTAAGACATCAGAATAGAATAGGTCACGAACACATTTTTGCAGCCTTGGTCGGACTTTGCAGCAGCTGAGAAGGAAAGCCGCTACTTGGAAATGGGGGGGTCACCTAACCACTTGGCACGAAAACCAGTTCCCTTGCAATCAGAGCAGCACATTGATCCCTGCAAAAAATCATATGCAAGGCAATCGTTTATATAGAACAAATGGACGACCACTAATGAAGAAAGAATAGTCAGTACGATAGGACTCTCGAGTATTGAAGATTTGATTTACCTTCCCGGCACATATTATGCAAGTAGTATTTCTTGAAGGGACTTGGCAGAGCATATTATCACCAAGAATAAAGAAGCCTGTACCAGCGCACCATTTGCATTCATTATGCCCTTTCGAGTCGCAAGATGAACATGCCACTGGCCTTGGTTGCTGTAAAACATCAGATATATGATGAATGAGGACACAATCAGACACCATCCTTATGAAAACACATACTTTCAGAAAAATCCTTTGAGTTTTGGACCTTCAATCATTTTCCGTACATCGAAAAAAAAAAAAAGAAAAAAAATACAGGCTCAGAATATCAGACCGAGCTTGTCCCAAAATCTACGGTGTGCTCTTCTGTAGTGCCTAAATGATATTTACCTCATTTTCTTGTCCTAAAAAGTAGGTAGAGGAAGTTTTTTCAGATTTATTTTCTACTCTACTGACTTTAAGCAAGTTTAATGCAATTAATTACTACGATTGAAAAAAAAAAAAAAAAAAGAAAAGAAAAGGAACATATGTCACTGAACAAGTAAAGCTTTTTAAGTGACGATAGACGATAGTGGGATGTCCAAATAATGCATACTCCACCAGAGCTACAACTAAAGTCTCCATTGTCACCACTTACCAGCAAAGAGACCAACGATATATACAACGGAAAAAAAGTTGCGATTATATCTTAACTAGAAAAAAAAAAAAAAAAAAAGGAACATATGTCACTAAACAAGTAAAGCTTTTTAAGTGACGATAGACGATAGTGGGATGTCCAAATAATGCATACTCCACCAGAGCTACAACTAAAGTCTCCATTGTCACCACTTACCAGCAAAGAGACCAACGATATATACAACGGAAAAAAAGTTGCGATTATATCTTAACTAGCACAGCTAAAAAGTGAGGCTTGATAACGGTAAAGCTATAAAGACTATTCTAAAAAATGCATAAAACACTCTGAATCCCACAATCCTGAAAAAAATTATTCATATCCAGTAACAGTTTCCGCTTCTTCATTTCCTTCATGTATCAAAATCAAAATCAGGACAAAGACACAGAAACACCACTTTGGTAAGTAATTGCACATACTTGTGTCTAACCATCTAAATTATCCCAAATTAAATCTGGATATATAATCCAGAACCAAATAATTATAGCAAAAACATAAGCTTAGTGGAAACTCTAAGTTTTAGCTCCATTAAGGACCCAAGGCAACCGTGCATATTTATTCCATTTCGACTTCCATTTTCATCAAATTCAATTGAATACCAAACTAAACCTACCGAACAACTCCAATCAGGGAAGCCCGATTTCGATTCAAATTCCGAAATTCATACGGGACTCTTAAGAAAAAAAAATTTAACCAACTGAAATTTTTCGAAAAAAAAAAAAATCGCAATAAAGAGGGGATAATATAAGGGAGTGCACCTGAGAAATTAACCAGGTTTGTTCCATGCGCTTGATGAAATTGGATGAGCTTTCGCACGAGTCCACCATTGAAGCGCGCACGCCACAAACCCTAGAACTCAAAGGCCTCGAATTTATACCATGAGTCACAAAAAATTCAAAACCACCATTAAAGGCTCTGGTCGAAGGCTTGAAGCCCTCTTTCTGAATCGGCTTGGATACGACCATAGGCCTACATAACATACAGCTCGTCATTTTCACTTCTTCTTCTTCTTCCACTTCCTCAAGTTCTAGACAGAGAAAAACAGAGAGATATAACTTTAATTTTTTTTTTTAAAAAAAAAATTCCAAAGAGGGATAAGTTGAAGTTAATATTTTGAGGAGGTAAATTAAATCAAGTTCTGGTTTTCTTGTGACGCAAAGCTACGAAAAGTTCCCTCGTTTTTATATAATAAGAAGAGGAATAAAGGCAAGTTGGACCAGAAAAACAAGGAGAGATCAAACCAACTGCGTAAACTAGCTATACCATGGTTGGGCCCACTTGTTAGAACATATCCAGTTCGATATTTTTATTAGTGTGTATATATTTAGTTGATTTTTTTTGTTTTTTTGTTTTTTTGGGTGCGAAAATGGTTGTCAATTGAAGAATTGTAAACTAGAGTCTCATTTTGTTTTATTTAAATATTTATTTATTAGGATAAGAATGTATCGGAAGTATAAACGTGTAAGTTTGTTAGGCGAAGCGTATAATTTAGTGTACGAACAAAAATATTTTAATTAAATCGAAATACAAAAATATTTATTGTTGTATATAGATAATCATGAATCAGTAATAGAGTTAAATAATTTGTTTCACTTGACAGAAAGGAAAGGTAATTTGCTTATTGAACTTGAATATTTCTGTTTTGGTGCGTACATAGGTCGGTGATGCTTTCTTGTTGAGTTCAGCATTAGGCACAGTTGGTTGAAGATGGGCTCTAGCCAATAGGGAAAGTTTGACCCGTCATCGGGGACGGAGCCAGGCCTAAATTCTAGTAGAGGCATGACCTAATTAAAAAAGTGGGAAAAAAAAATTAATTGAATGCAAAATGCCAAAAAAATAAAAAAGAAATCGGACAAGATAATAGCATAAAAAAGTATATTACAATGATGTAATTAATTTTGATACATTATAATTAGTTCTTTTACATTTTTATATTGAATAATGACCTCATTATTAATAACTAAATTATCATTTATTAGTGGTATTATCTACTTATCTTTTGCAACAAAAATTATTTAGGAATCTACCAAGCTACAAACAATTTTTCTATTGTACTATTCTATTATATTCCCAAATTAGGTGACTTAAAAAATTTTATTTTTTATGTTTAGAACATCCTAGTTTCTATTTAACTTAGTGGCATTTTGCTTTCCTTCCTTGTATTTATTTTTTATTCCAAATTACATAACCTTTCTATTTTGTATCACTTTTGCCACAAAGTGCACTCTAGCTTAAACTATGGCTCATAACAAAATGACCAAACTTGGACACATTTTAAGTAAATATCCCATTTGCAAATACTATAGCAAAAATAATTGATATATCAGTAAATATACCAAGTGTAAAATATTATATATCCAATATAAGAATTAATATAAATTTTATAAAAAAAAAGAACTAATATAATCAATATAAAAAATATAGATACACCAAGTGTAAAAATACATATACTAAGTAATTTAGCTATAAAAAGAAAAAAATGGATATTTATTAAACTAAGTGTAAAAAAAAAGGACATCCAGTCTAATTTCTCTTTAAAAAGAGTAGATTGAGTTAATGTACTGATATGGGTAGATGGGCCTTGGGTTGGGAGGTGATAGTTAGCCCAATAAATAATGTATTTTCTTTAGCTCCTATTCTCCAATTTTCTTTTTTCATTTATATAAAACATTATATATAAGATTTTTTTCCCCCCAAAAATCCAGTAATTGCCCCCACTTGTCTTTGAGTAGCTTCGTCCTTGCCCGTAATGTAGGGCCACCTAAAAATCCATGGTTGAAGCCAGCCCCATGCCACCGGCGCTGTTGCCCTGACCGCTTATGAACCAAAATTCTCTAACTTGCCTTTTAGAGCAACCAAAAAGACTAATCAAATAAAATAAAATTTAAAACTTGCGTTAAGGTTTTGTTTGATAGGGAAAATTTGTGGAAGAATGGAGAGCTATCAAAGAAGACCCAAAATCTATTGTTTTGTGAAAAGGTAATTTTTTTGCACGACATGACGATAGGACTCAACAAGACACAAAATAAACTGGTTTGGACGACCCATCTAATTCGTGTAATATGAATAATAAACGAATGAATTTTGGGTCAATTCACTTACCAAAAAAATGACTCATATAACACATTTAATCAAACGGGTTATTTTCGTGTCTTGTCAACACGACTCTAATATGACACATTTATTAACATTGTAATATTTTAAATGTGATTTTGATTAGTTTTAAACATATTTACATGTATAAAGTTAAATTAATTAGTGCATAATTCTATTAAATTAGAGTAGCTGTGTCAATTTTAAATAATCATGTCAAATAAGTCATATTATAATACATCACATATTAATTAAACGAGTTACAAGTGTTGAGTCGTCCTACATGTGTATTAATCATGTCGTATTCGGGTTTAAGTTTTTTAACACGTTTATTAAGGGGATTATCAATTTTGATCCTTTTTTAATACATGTGATGAAAAAGGGATAACTTATAAACCATTTACAAAAGTAAGACTTTTATTGCCATGTCATTTAATGAATATTTCGGAGTTCCAAAATTACCTTGACTCAATCCTAGTCGAAAAATCCAAAAGTGACAGAGGCGATGCTGAGATGATGGCTGACTATGTTCGGCTGGGGTCGAAATTATTCGACTACGGTTGAACGCCAGTCAAATTGTTCAACTACGGTCAAATGGTGTTTCGACCGGGGTTGAAATTTTCTCGCCACTAGTTGAAAAACGATCAGAACAACTGGGAGAGGCGGACGAACAAGTTTGACCACGGTTGAAAATTTTCGACCTAGTAGAGCAGAGGCACCGCCGTGGAGGTCGGGATCGGGACCAGTGGTAGTGGCTAAAGTAGTTTAAAGTTTGTTGAAGAAATAAAGAATCCAAGTAATTTTACATGTGTGATATGGCAATTAGGGTTAGTTTTGAAAACATTAATGAGTGAGTCTCATTTTTCATCACAAAGATTTAGTAGACCCCCTAGGTGTAAATTTCCTTTATTAATCGCGTTATGTTCAAATTAGGTGTCATTGTGTTATATTGTAATCGTATCGATCCGAACTCGACATGATAATACGAATTGCTAGCCCTAACTGTAACAATTGCAAACGGGTTACAAGACTCACAACTCCCTTTAGACCCATCAAATTCAGTCATGAGTGAAACGGATGAATAACAAAATGAATACTAACTTTCGAGATTACTTTCCAAAAGTCTTAAACAAATATGTATTTTTGTAATGGATATGTTATAGTAATTTTACAATTATTCATCGGACATTATGAGAAGAATAAACTATGCTATTCGTCTCTGTTCTCTCTTCTATAATTCGTTCATCCTTCGTACTCTTCGCCTTATATTTACCATTCATGGACAGTGTTAAGTTGGTGTTGCCTCATTGGGTTCAGGGAATGAAACTAGAAAAAATAATGAGAATTTTAATGTAGTAAAATTTTAAAAGATGAATGATACTAAATTTTAGTAGTAGAATAAAATGTGATAAATAATGCTTTGATAAGAATAATTTTACCTAGATATGTTTCGACATGGCAATAAAGAAAAATTGTATATAAATATTTGACTTAGGGTAGAAAGGTTACTTATTAGGTGATGGGAGTAATGGAAATAGAACAATCTCATTATCTGATGGCATTATAAAGTTTCCCAAATTAATTGCGACGTTTTTGCTAAAAATGTAAAACAAATAGTATGAAGTGAGCCTTTCATGGAATTGTCATTCCATTTTAAGCCCAACATCTTCAAACCAAACACATTCTCAATTCGTTGTACATGTATAGATATAGTACGTGTGTTTGGGAATATTCGGGGACTTTTCCCTCACATGTCGGTTTTTAAGATATTTGTTTCTACTTGTTCGTTTTTATCAAATTTTAAAGTGTAAACAAACTTAACAAATACAATAACATAAGTTCGAGCCCCACGTCGTTTTTGGGAGCCCAACCGAATGAGGGTGGCTCTTGGAAGTGACCCGTTACCGGGATCTCATTCGTTTTTTTTTTATTATCAAAAAAAAAAAAAACAAGCACAATAACATAAGTTTCTAAGGAATTATGTTACTCTCTTTTACTTTCCTATTAATCTTCCCTTACCAAATGTACCCAACAAGTTTCAAAAATGCAATTTTTTTTTATTAAGCAATTTTGAAATATGATTTTATTGAACGACTTTTAGAAAAAATTAGGTAAATACTACTTTTTTTTCCTCATTAATTAAATCTACCACCATACCATTTTTTAAATGAATTCTTGATGAATTCTTGATGATCTTGACGGATTCTTGACAGATTCTTGATGTTAGTGATAATCTTGACAGATTCTTGATGGATTCTTGACGAATTCTTGATGAATTCTTGATAGATTCTTGAC
>JXTC01001201.1:0-14339 GCA_002914845.1 Trema orientale | reverse complement strand
AATCTAGCAAATATCATAATTGCATATAAGAGAAAGTTGTTCATACTCAAAGGGTATAATTAGAAATATGCTTTTTAGGACAAAAATCCCAACACTAAGAAGAGTGAAAAAGCCTAATAATATGTCTAGCCCAAAGTATAATTTTAGTTTTAAAAATTATATAACTATTAGTGTGTTTGGTCCACTTATCATATTAAGACCTATGATTACAAATAAAGTAATTAATCAATAATAATTCAGAGTAATTGACGAAGAGCAAAATAACTAAGGAAACAAAATCAATTAAAGATGATATTTAATCAAATTTATAACCAAAGTTTTGATAGACTGAAAAAATTACCATGATAAGGGTTAAAGAAAATTAAATCCTATCCATCTAAGTTGAAGGTATAAATTAGTCAAATAATATAACACGATATTGTTTCTCAAATATGAAGTTTATATTTGATCAAGACCGAATCTTAGTTGTCTTAAACCCACTAAGTAGAAGTTTAGAAAAAAGTATAAGTCCACTTTAAATTACTCTAACAATTAGAGTATGCATACGTCAAGGCAAAACTCCAACCTAGATGTACGTAATTAATGAGTGGAATTAGGACAATCGTATTACGAGGTAAGTACAATCTCACCTATAGTATGGATGGTTTTAAAAATATTTTTTTGTTTGTGATATGATCTGTTAGAGATTATTTCATGTGATACCTTGTCTATACCTTTATTATTGTGTAGCTTATGTATGATGTGGAATACGCTTATGAAGATGCATTTCCTATGCTATTAAAATGATGTATGTTTACTTTACAATTTTATCATGTTAAAAAACTCTAAGTATACTTCGACAAAGGAAATACTAAGATAACAAGATATAAATTTTTGACTTGTTATTGAAGCGTATACACTCAAGTTAAGAGAAGACTAAATAAGATAAGAATTTAAAGGTATCATACCAACCTCCATTAGGTGAGGAATATCCGAGAGAAGATAAGACTGACCTCCCCTAGGTGAGAATTCCAGAGGAAATATATGTTAAGTTTATGACCGTGGGTGTTTTCAGTTGGGTCTCTCCCCTGGTTTCCCATTCGGTAGTACGCACTCGGCAGATACACCAGGGCACATAAGAAAGATAATAGACTTTATGATAAAGAATGAGATAAAATAACGATATAATATCTTATAATAAAGCATAAGATAATGATTTCATAAAATAGCATATTCAGACTTTCATAAAAGGTTGTTTGTTTATGAGTAAAATATTTTGTGAGAATTACATTGTACTTGCTGAGCGAAAGCTTTATATGAATATCTATGTTGTAGATACCAAAGAAAAGAAACCTTTAATTTCATTGATGAGTTAACTGAAATCGAGGTGATGATGAATGCGAGGCACGAGCTATGGAATACCGCCATTAAATTATTTCTGTACATATTTTAAGTATGAGACAAATTATTTCGATTACGTAAGCTTAATGTTGTTTAAAACATATTTATAACTCATTATTTTATTTTGCAATGCCTGATTTTATTAAGTTAAACATGAAAATATATTTTGACTGAATAGAGTTTAAACGAACGTTTTTCAATATGAAAAGATTTGAAAGTAAAAATGTTTTGATTTGAATAAATGCAAAATTCAAATTGTTCTGTCAAAATACCTAAACTGTCTAAGGAGAGCTTGGAACTTAAGTGGTCCGCATGTAACCCCCCTCCTCACCTGGAAGCCTTTTTTAGTTGCACATTATTTAAATTATCCAAAGTAAAAAGTTTATAAATAATTTTAAACAAAGGTTATTTAACCATCCTGAAGCATTTTATTTGTTTTCAAATTTATCAAATTAAGTAAATGGTTAACTATGAATATCAATCTCTTAAAAAAAAAATGAAAGTATATTTAAAAAAAAAGTCATGAATTTTCAAAGTTTAAGTTTCTCTTTTAAAATAAGTAAGTTAAGGATATACGTAGATGACGGTTTAAAAAGTCGAGTCGTTATATATATATATATATATATATATATATATATATATAGGGTTACCAATCCAGTAGGTATTTTTTTTTTTTTTACCTATGTGTAGGTATTTTTTTTAAGCCGTTAGATCATCATCTAATGATGATCCAATAGCTAAAATGAAGTGCATAAAAAGACGTGCATCATTAATATTTTTTTTCTCTCCTACTTTTTAATATAAAAGAATGTTCAAAAAAAAATTTCATTAGCCAAAATGATACCTATGTATAGGTAAAAAAAAAAAAAAAAACTACTAAATTGGTGCCCTATATATATATATATATGAGGTCAGACTCCAATATTAATTTTGACATTTACCTATCAATAGTTACAATAATTTTAACAGTTGGATATAAATTAAACGGTTATGATCGTGATTAATTAAACAAAAAATAGTTGAGTTATTTATGGTTTATTTTCCCTATCAGTAGTGATTTTTATATAATTCAATTGATTCCGTAATCCAGTTCCGCCATCTTAACTTTCTTAAATTTCTTTTAACACTGTTAAATTATTTTTAAGAGCGCACGTTAAGTTTTATCCAAAAAAAAGGTTTCTTCTAATCTGCCTAAAAGATTATAATAATCTGCTTAGAAAATAATCATTATTTGCCTTTTTTTTTTGGTTGCTTTTTTTCCAGATTCACGGGCCAAAGAAAAGTTTTAAAAATAAAACTAATGAAAAGAAAAACATATCCAAAAGAATTTAATGAAAAAAGTGAAAATTAATGAAAAAATATTTATAAAATAGAAAATTAGAAAAATAAGGAAAAAATGGCTATTATATTTAGAAACAAACGTTAGTAAAATTAAAATATATATAATCTAAGAGACAACCAATAAAAAAAGGCTAAAAAATACCAAAAACAAAACAACCAAATGAAAAAAGAAAAACAAAAACAACGTTTAAAAACAAATGAACAAAGACAATTAAAAAAAAAAGTCAATGATGGTATTTTAAAAATAATGGAGCTGTCTTTTTTCTATATACATAAAAAATAGAGCTATCCGTTGATAGCCTTTGAAAAAAAAAAGCTATTATTTTTTTTAAACTACGTATAAAACAATTTTTTTTTGGGGTAAAAGTAGTATGTAGCCTAATTTTCTCAATAAAGAAAGAAACATAATGGCAATTGTTGACAAAATCTCTCATTATTAATGGAAACAATTAATTATTTGCATTAATCAACAAACTTTCTCAAATTAAAAAATAAAGTTAACAAACGATTAAAAAAAAAATGTGTTAAGAAACTTAATGACCTCTTAAAAGAAAGAGAAAGATGATTCCTTGCAACAAAAAAAAAAAAAAACAAGAAATTTTCAAGAAAATGAAACAAATAATGGAATGATTCTCACTATTGATACTAATTTTATTTATATTTATGGTAGTGATTTTACAAAATTGCTATTTGAGTCTATATATATATATATATATATCTTCTCAAAAATAAATATAACCCATTAATTATTTATTTATTTTTTCAAAACAAAGAACCAAATGAAGAGGAAAAAAAAAAAATTTTGTACCTGAAACTCGAGGAAAAGAGAAGACTGAAAGTGAAGAACACTGGTGAGTGGAATCACTAAATTGGGGACGCAAAGTGGTCCATCCTTGCGAATCGAGAATAATTGAATGATTCTCCATTTGTACAACTATTATTATCATTGTTCTTGGGTTGGTTCACTGGGTCATTGCCGAGTTCTGGCATGTCCTCTGGGTGTTTCACTCCAATTTTCACTCCAACTAGCTTGCAAGAAGCATCGTTCTGTTGGCGCCGTTAATAGTGCTAATTTTTAATTTTAATAGAACTTTAGGATTGAAAACTGCTAGATTTGTAAAGTTTTTAATTGGCTGTTATATTTGAAAACTCAATATAAAAGAAGCCCAGCGATAGTCTATCCATTGTCCACTTCAAGAGTGTATGGGCCATTCGGCTATGCTTTGGATCTTACTGTATGTTTTGGGGAAATGGATCTGACTGGCAGTGTTTTGGGTAAAATGCTGCCAGAGTGTTTTTGTAGAATTATTTTTTTTAGTTAAAATGCTGGCTTGGAGTGATTGTCATAATATAAGTGAGTAGTCATTATATTAAAGATCGGTGGTCACAACATTTATAAATTCTAGAAAAGTTGTAAATTTATGGTCACTAATATAGTGACTATCTGTTACTAAAATTGCGAAAGTCCTAAAAAAAAGTCATTTGAAAAAATAATCAGAGAAAAATGAATTTTGCTCAAATTATTCCGAATCTGGTCCATTTCCTATTGTTTTGGGAACAGCCTTTTCCCTGTTACGTTTCAGCAGCCCCTTGCCAAGTGCAGCAAGGAATTAACTATTTAGATCTTGAAGCTTCTATTATATCAGCTAATCTTGGTCTAATACATTCACCGTTCTAAGTTTTTTTTTTTTGTGTTATATATTTATATTTTAATTTAACAATCATAAAATAGATAATAAAAGAAAGAGACAAAAAATTAGATATTAACTGAATCCGGATCTTCCTTGAAGTTCCTCAAGATATAAACCCATCCCCAAGTCTAGTTTAACCCCATAGAATTGTTATTGGACATGAAGTGAGTAAAAGCGTTATAGAGTTAATGAACAACTGCCATTTAGAGTTTGTGATAAAATTTGTAAAATTTGGTCAATATTAGAAGGCTAACCCATGACTGAATTTACCATAATCAAGTCATGAGAGTTTGCTTCAATTTGGACATTATTAGTATTTTTTGGAACTTGAATTTCCATGAGTTCCCAAATAACTACATCCGAAACTCAAATTAAAATGTCAAAGCTCTCTTGAACAAATCTATGTGTTACAATGGGCTTTTAAACAATCACATATTAACATGCAAAATCTGTTAATTTATTGATTTATTGATTAACACATGGCACAAAATATATAATTAGTTAATCTCTCATAGTTTAGAAAAGCTCGGTAGTGTTAGTCACTATTTGGTATGATAATTGAACGTTATATGTTTGAGTCAAAACAAGTAATTTTTTTTCATTGTTGAGTTTGGATTATGAAGTGGTAGGACCTGTGGTGAGCATGGTGGGACCAGAGTTTGTTGTTGAGCAGACCAAGGAATGTAACCTTTTGCTAGAGATAGAGTAGTAGTAGTAGTAGTGTGGAGTAGCAGTGAACCAAACTAGGGAGAGCCAAATAAACCAAAGCCTCCTGTTATCATGTGGTCTCTGAAAGGCCAACATGTACACAACCACCAGAAGAAAGCCAAAGCCAACTGAGAGCCATGAGTGTGAAGTAGAAGCTTCAGCTACTGACCCTTATCCAAAATTAGTCTTTTTTTTTTCCTTTTTTTTTTCAAAGAAAAATTTAAAAAAAAAAAAAAAAAACTAAAGATGTGTTTCTGAAACTTATGGTCTCCCCTCTCTACCAAGCAAGCAATCAATGATCTTTTGGATATGATGAGAGGAGGGGCCATGCATTCGTGGAGCTAAAGCTATTTCTTCTGCTCAATTCTACTTTACTCTACTCCCAAAAAAAGAAAAAAAAATAATAAAAATAAAAATAAAAATGTCTGGACCCATTTGAGGTTTCAATTTTTTTAACCCACTTGGGTAGGTGAAATTTCAAGCACGCCAAACGAATAGTAGTTAAATTTTTCTTAAAAACATTTTTAACCTGAAACATCTAGACCAAGTCATGGGAACCTACCTACACGACAATAATTTGGAGTTTGACATACAATTTGGTGAGAAGATTTGTGGTGGCTACATGCCAACCCCAGTCCATGCAACGAATAAATTTTAGGCAATTTTGAACACGAAATGTTCAAAACATGATGTCTTGGAGCTATTAGCCGTGACAAAATTAGAAGTGACCAGTGACAAGTTAGAAAATGTTTGTAGGGGGCAAAATTTAATACTAAATTTAATTTTTTTTCCCTTTTTTTTTGCTCTTTGCATTTTGTTTCTTCAATTCCTTCAAATAGACTTGTAATTGAGTAATATAATTTAGGAGAATTCTAAAAATGGTAATTTTGAAACACCCATAATCAACATAGACCAAAATATGATTAAACAGATTATGAAAAAAATCAAGTATTTAAGAATAATATAAGTAAAGTTTAAAATCATAAAATTCAATGGGGGCAAATGAGAAGTATTATCGGAATTTTTTATAAGACACATAGGTAAAATTTTAAATTATCAAAATTTAAAGAGAACAAATAAATAATAAAATTGAATATTTTATCAAAAAAAGGCCTAAGGTGGCTCGGTCGTTGGAAGTGACATGCTCATATTTTTTTAAAACCAAAGTAGAAACAAAACCCATTTTAGTATGAAGCACGAAACCTCCATAGCGAAAATAAACACGATAATTTACTACCATAACAATGAGCAGGGCAAGGCAATATTCTAGTAAGTGATTTCAATTAGGGAAATGGGTTGCAATGAGAAGCATGGTTTATGCTATATGATGGCAAAAGCCATTTATCCAGTTTTGATACCACATTTTCATGCCATTTCAAAGGTAGACAATTTAATTGGGTCCCTCACTTTGAACCCTCTATAGGATAAGAAATTTGAGGCAAGTGATATCGGGAGTAGGACGTTCTAGATTCATACCTGAAAAAAAAAAAAAAGAAGGAAAATAATAATAATAATAAAGAGAACATCTATGTCATAACTTCATCATTAAGGGCTAATCCCACGTCCTCCTAAGTTTTAACAATTATGTGCGTCTATGTCACGTTTCCAATTGTTGTACAAAACACAAGTCATAAATAATGTTCTCAAATCCAAAAACTATAACAGAAGATTTCAAAAATCCCAACATGTAGGGCGGCTTTGACTATTTCTAACTTCTAAAATTCCAATCTTCATATGCCAGCGGAAAATTAAAAATAAAATAAAATAAAACAAACAACTAGAAAAATTCGAAAAAGAGAAGACGAGCTTGAATCCTCTGAATCTGTCACGTAATTTTTCTGATTATTTATTTGAACCGTAACTACTGTTGGCATTTGGAAAGTCAATGATCTCGACCGTCTACCTGATTATAAGGTGCATCAACTCCATAATTGTGTCTACAAGCGTTGGAGCATTCCTATAATAATACTACTTTGTCTTCAAGAGAGTGCTACATTGATGGTCTAAGTCTTTTTTTACTTTTTTTTTTAAATTTTTCAATCTTGATTTTATAAGGGTAATACTCTAAACACAAAAATGATTTTGGGTATTGACATTGATTATAATAATACTAGATATGGATCTAAATGAGTTTCACAATGCCCAAAGAAAAAGAATCTAAGTCAGAATTAATATAATGGTTAGGATTATTCCCATCTTGGATCAACTGATTTTTTTTTTAATGGCCAGAGCCGTACTCGTGGCTACATAAAAAATAACACCTAAGTTTGTCTTGAAAAATTAATATTAATATGTCATTCAGCAATATATCTTACTCAAAATTAAATTATGCAAGTCATTTTTTAAAAGGAAAAGAAGCAATATTTCCTATCTTTTACTTTTAAAGGTGGAGGATATGATCCAGATTTTTGAAAAAGCATTTTGCAACTTAAAATAAGTTAAAGCATTAACCTTTTTAGCTTGAAAGTGATAGCATTTTCATTATTGAATCATAGTAAATTGAATATGGCACCCCCAAGAAAATGCAAAATGATTCATTTTAATTAACCAAGTTAGACATTCATTGGTTAGGAAATGATGATAGGCATGACATCAAGAAAAGTATATATTACGTGTCAATAAAATAAAATCCACTAATGATGTGAATAATCCCATTAACATAGACTAAGCAATAATAATAATTAGATAATATAATAACAAAAGAACAAAGGGTCTTACACAGTCATGTTATTATATGTAGCTAGGCTTAGGCTTATGGTGCACTATAAATAGGGGTCCCGTCTTGGTGCCTCCTTGTCAACGTTCCATTCAACCGCACCACAATACGTTTTTACAGCTCTGAAGGGACCAAAGCGCACGCAGAGAGACACAGACGACTCCATCAATGGCCACCAAAGTCTACATTGTGTGAGTCTTCTCTCTCTCTCTCTCTGTGTGACATTTTTGTTTATGCTTTGATTGTGGAGCTTTTGCTTTGTTCACTTTTTCAATGTGTTCTTAAGAACTTAAGATAACCCATTAGTGTTTTCTGGTCGCTTTCAGTGAAATGATTTCTGGGCCTTTTTTCTTTTTATCAAAGAAAATGAGACGTTTTCTGGGTTTGTTCATTCTTCAAAGTTTTGGGTTCTTTAGTTTTTATTTCCCATTCAAACTTATCCAATCTTGTCGTTGAAAATGAGTCTTTTATAAGAGACTTAATTTGTAGGTGATTTCTTCAGTTCCTAAAGGTCCCTTTTTTTCAGAGAGAACTTTTGAGGGTTATTTATTTATTTTTATTTAATAAATTAGTCAAAAACGCTTTTATTACGTTGGGAGATACTAGGTAGAGATGTCATTTTCTGATTTGCTCTACCGCTTAAGGTTTAAGCCAAATGAATTTGTAATATTGTGCTGATCATAAGCTGTAATTTCAGTTCATTACCACGTATCGGATCGACATATTTTCATGACGGGTCCAGATAAAATTTAGGCCATGTTTACTGATCCGTATTTGGGAAAAAATAAGTTTCATGTATTTACTTGCATATTAGAACACAAATTTTGGTGAATACATCTTAAGGTTAGTAAAGTTAAGAAAGATAACTCATTAACTTAATTTTTGAGTCCTTCTCATTACTCCTCCAAACTCCTTCCTTTTGCTATTCTGTTCTTTATGAATTAGTAAACATGTCTAAAAGACTACGAGATTTATATGCTTGGGTGAAAAAGAAAGGTCTTAGTTATGTCTTAGAGTTTCTGGCTTTTGCTTGCTCAGGTCTCTGTTGTTTACTTTTGGGATACATTGATGGATGTCATTTGTGCTAGAGTCAAATGATGTTGTGTGACGGTTTGTTATTATTTAGGTATATGTAGCTAATGTTGAACATTGCCTTGAATAATATTCAAAAAGAAGGATTGGTAATTGAGAAATAATATAAAAAGTCTATACACATAATGATCGTAACAGGTGACTACTGGGGGTGAAGTGATAGTAAAGGTGAGTACCAACTTACCCTTTAAGAATCACTATTGAGATTAGTTTTCTCACGGTTTGATATATGTAACCATTAGTGCTGACCCTTTTTTCTTGGTGGTCTTTTGATAAAAGTTAGCAGATGAGCTTTTTAAACTGTTCTAACCACTCCGTTGCTTCTGTTTCACCTTTTTAATTTAAAGGAAAACTTAAAAACGATGGAAATTATTAGTGGTATTGCTGTCAATCATTGTGACTGTGTGTTTTGTCAAAATAGTTGATTAAGTTTAGAGACTGGTGTGTAGCCCCACCAAGTAGTGATGTTGATTGATGCATTAGTAGTATGGCTAATCATTCATGCTTGCATCAAACCCAAAAATTTATGAGCAATTTATCTAGTACGGAACCATTGTACTATTCACCCTCCTTCAACCTTCAGTACTTTTTTTTCCTTCTCAACAATTCCGAATATGTTCTCTATCATATCCTTAAACTGTGTATAAATAATACAATTGGTCTTCATGTTTTGTAAACTAGTATGAAACTTGCTAACCAACTAAAAATGTGTAATTCCGCAATACATGAGCAGATACTATTCCATGTATGGACATGTTGCAAAGCTGGCGGAAGAGATTCAGAAAGGAGCTGCATCTGTGGAGGGAGTAGAAGCTAAACTATGGCAGGTGCGATAATGTCATTGCATTTATCTCTTCCTAAGACTAATTAGGTTGGGATACCTTTAGGCAATGTAGAGAAACAGAAAGCATATTGTCCTTTAATTCACATTTATATGTGTCAGCTAGAACATCAGAAACTTGTGGTAGCTTCTCATTGTTTGATTGCAGATAATAATTTTGAAATGATTTTTGACCGAGATATTCAGAATATTGTTTGGGTGAATTTATATTGTTCCTACTTCTGAGCAAGCTTTATTTATTTGCCTGGTTTAGCAATCTTTTCAAGTGAAGGTTCGGTCTTATGCCATGTATTTTAACAGCTATGCTTCAAACATTGATAGCTGTGCAATTTTCGTAGCCTTCAAGATTTATATATACAGTTTCTACCAAAGTGAAGAAGATATATACATCCATTCAGATGTTTCTCTTGCATTTCGATTATCCTGCTAGCAGTTACAGTGCCAAATTATTTGAGTCTTACTCACTGAGAACTTATGCTCCAAAAAGATTTTGGATTGATAGTTTTTAAGGAATCTTATTCCTCTTTGACAAAATTTATAGTGTGATGACCTGATTAATTAAACTGTTCACCTCAACAGGTACCTGAGACACTGCCAGATGAGGTTCTTGGGAAGATGGGTGCTCCACCAAAGAGCGATGTTCCTGTCATTCAACCTAGTGATCTTGCTGAGGCTGATGGGTTACTTCTTGGCTTCCCAACTAGGTTTGGAATGATGGCTTCACAATTTAAAGCATTTTTCGATGCTACTGGGGGTTTGTGGAGAACACAACAACTTGCTGGCAAACCTGCAGGAATTTTCTACAGCACTGGATCTCAGGGAGGTGGACAAGAGACTACTCCGTGAGTTTCTCTGTCTCCCAGAACTTTTTTTCTCATATTCTTTGAGAACTTAATTAGCACTTTAAACTTCACTTTGAAAGTTTGGAATCTGATGTTCTTTTGGTCTGTTGGTTTGGGTTTTAACCATGCAGCTTGACAGCCATCACTCAGCTTGTTCACCATGGAATGCTCTTTGTCCCTATTGGTTACACATTTGGAGCTGGCATGTTTGAGATTGAGAATGTGAAGGGCGGCAGTCCTTACGGTGCAGGAACTTTTGCTGGGGACGGCACCAGACAACCATCTGAGCTAGAGCTACAGCAAGCTTTCCACCAGGGGAAGTACTTTGCTGGCATTGCTAAGAAGCTCAAGGGAACCGCTTGATTTCATTCACTGTGCTTGCTCATTTAGTGTTCTATACCTGCACAAAATACTTTCCTATTCCTGAGTATTTATTTTCTAATTTCATGTTTCCTTAAAGAATAATAGATTGCTTTGTCAGTATATGGGTTCTTTCCAACTATATCAAGATGAAACAATATCTGTCACAGATAATAGTTTGCTTATACTTGTCTTTTGTTCATTGATTTTCTTGCGCATTCTTTATCCAAGTATGAGAACCAGAACCAGTATCAGTTTCCTTATTTATGTGACAGAATGATCACAGGAAGGCAGGAGAGGTTTTCTGATAGATAATCGTTTCAAAACAATGCAATTCTAACTGAAAATATGAATGTGTAACTGCAGGAGCCCCGGATGTTCTATCTCAAATCCTATTTTATCTATTCCATTATCACACTCAAACCTTTTTATCCACAACCTCACAGTTAGAACTTTTTTATTTTATAATTTTCTTTTTCTCTAATGGAAAACATCATTAACTAGAGGAAACTCAATCTAACCTAATGGCAGCACCTAATTAACAGAGCTTAAGTGGCCAGCT
Organism: Trema orientale; assembly: GCA_002914845.1. Lineage (NCBI taxonomy): Eukaryota > Viridiplantae > Streptophyta > Magnoliopsida > Rosales > Cannabaceae > Trema > Trema orientale. The sequence continues at coordinate 2,806 of JXTC01001201.1, read as the reverse complement.
CATGGGCCTCCTTATTAGTTAGTAGAAGTTCTTGAAACAGAGCAGCAGCTTCCAAGGTTCTTACACAACCCTGTTTCAAGAACTAGAGGTCCTTATATCCCTCTGAACATGGAATTTGAATGAAAAGATGGTAAAATTTGTGCCAAAATAAGAAGGTTAGCTATTTAGGAAATACAATCAAAACCAGGCCCTGCCCAATCTGATGCCAAAGTTTAGTGCTACTCTTTTTCTAAAATGGGGCAAGAGCCCAAACAAGGAGCAGGCACATGAAGTTTCCCATGTAGCTTGTGTAGGCAGATATGTTACACGAGGATTGTTAAGTAATAATCCATGTGGTGGTCTTTTCACCTTGGGTGGCTTTATTGTCACCCCTCAATTTACTTTCTCTACACATTTACTAAAAACACACCTCATTTAAAATTCTAAATGTAATTATTACTAATTATACATCCCAATTTTTCCAAAATAGCTCCTAAACTATCTTTTCCCACCCAATTCGTTCCTCTTTTATCTTTTAAGGAAAATTAAAAATTATTGTGGCATATTCATGAAAAAACTGGAAAAATATATCCAAATATTTTAAAGCGTGATCTGAAAATTCAATTTAAAATGCGTTTGAATCCATCGAAATTTACTATTAAATAATTTTATGGAAATCGAAGTAATCTGTATCTTCTTTCGTCTCCTTCTTTACTTAATTTCATTCTTCATAATTAGTATGGTGAAATAAACCCATAAATCTTCTTTAAAAAAATATTAAAAGAAGACGAATCATCTTATGTGAAAAATAAGTCAGGAAGAAGGCAAATAGTTAAAAAATAAGAAAAAGAAAACAAAATTTATTGATCCCAACAGAGATCAAGATGATAAATTTCACAATCCAAAGTGTCAATCTCATCTTCTTTTATGATTTCAAATATGCAAGATTTTCTATGATATTTTAAAATATTTCCATTAATCGTCAATCTAAATCATAAAATTGGTTGATGATTGCAAAAAGTAGTGCTAAATAGAGGGCTGTCTGCAACAAAATGTGTTCAAAATACCTTTAATTTTAATGTATATGAAGAGAATGTGTTTTTCTACATTTACGTACTTAAATATAATTTTATTTGGGGTTCTTTTAATAAATAAAAAAGTTTATTTAAAAGAGTGTGTGGAGAGTAGATAAGAGGGTGGCAATAGACGCATCCTTTCACCTTAGGATATCTAATCATGTATTTATGTCCACACTACCCTCACATTCAGCTTAAACCATTTCTCTGAGTTTTTCTAGATCTTTTCTATGTTGCTTTGTTTTTCATTTTGTTGCGTATATTATTATTATTATTATGGGCACTAATCCAGTAGCTATTTTTTTTTAATCTACGCATAAGTATTATTTTGCCCAATTAAAATTTATCATGCACGTCTTTTTATGATAAAAGTTAGAGAGAGAAAAATATAAAATAATGAATATTTACTTTTATTACTTTTTTCCAACTATTCAAATTATGGTAGCCGTTAGATTATGATCCAATAGCTAGAAAAAAAATACCCATAGATAAGTAAAAAAAAAAACCTATTGGATTGGAAACTTATTATTATTATTATTATTATTATTATTATTATTATTATTATTCGTTTTCTGTACCTTGATAAACAATTGGTGACGAGTTCTAATATTCCCTTCAAGTATTAGTCTTGTCCTCAGAAAATATTGCTGTGGAAGAAATCTACTTAGAAAGATAAAATATAGCCTCTTCCATAAATCATCTTTCTTAAATTTTCAAACCACAGATCATGAGGATCAAAGCATATATAATGATGATGTTACCTTCATGCTTGATGAATATAAAGAACAAAAAAAAAAAAAAAAAGCCAAAAGAAAAAGATAAAGGAAATCTTCAGTCACTTGCTCATCATAATTTGAAAGCTTTTATTTCCTTTAAAGCCATCAACTTTTCACCTAAGTTATTGAATTGTGTACTGAACCTTCAAACTTTATCCTTCTTGACCTGAAACTTTCAACCTTTTTCTCATTATGCTAACCTTATTGATAGCTCAGCAGCCTTTCGAAGTAGTGATAAACTCCTTTTAATTGGGAAAACGTTACTTATAGATTCAATGGGTAAAAAGAAAAAGTAGTAATTGTGATGGACAGAGCTATAGCTGGCTGTACACTGATCAGAATCTCAAACGACACTACTTATTTCCTTTTTTCTTGGGCAAATTAATCAACTTGTAAATCATTAAGACTATGTTTACTAATCTGTAATTGGAAAAAAAATCGCAAAGAGAAAGATTTTAAAGAGAAATAAAAATGAATAGGACAACGTAGAAAGTAATCTTACTCCTTTTCTTGTGTTCATATACCTTAATTTTTATGGCCAACGAAGAGCAATTGGAATAGTTTTCCTATTTACTTTCCCTTTACGGTTCATTATAGATAATTAGACGGGGCACAACTTTTAAGTGTTTAGAAAGTCTTTTAAGGTTGAGGCCATTTTTGGTGCACGGATGGCCTTTATTGTAAAATCAGATTCAAAGGTGAAAAAAAAAGAGGCAAAGCTTTTTAAGCATGTTTAAAAGAACTTGTAGCAGAAGACAAACATGGTTTGGTCATTGATTAGCCAAAACAAAGAGAAAAGGAAGTCATGCCCATTAAAGTATGATTGAAATTGTTGAAAGTCATACAAGTATAGACACACACACACATATGTATTTACTTTCACTACAAGAAAAATCACTTTTAGAGGCGATATTTTTTGTCTCTAAAAATGCTTAAATTTGTCTCTAAAAACTATTTAGAGACAAAAAATATATT
>JXTC01001199.1:2490-14395 GCA_002914845.1 Trema orientale | reverse complement strand
CTCAACACCATCCATGAAAGCTTTCAGGTATATTCTTATTTATATATGCACATATATGCATGTATGTGTTATATTGGTTCGTAATTTTGTTTGTTTTTGCAATGGAAGCAGCTGTTTGATCAAGCTCCAGTATCTTCCAGTGAGAAGGTGAGCTGGGAGGAGGTCGTAAAGATGGGCGACAGAGTCTCCAGACAAGCTACCATTGGTAATTCAGTCTCTGATCTGGGTTTGAATATAATTTATATTTATATATATATGTATGTATGTATGTGTATGTTTATCTTAGTTTGTAGTTTAGGATATTTTCACTCGATATAGTGCCCGAAAGATCGAGGGCTTTTGAAATTTTTAGACTTTGAGTTTGTTTTTTTAATTTTATTTATAAGATACGTATTTTTGTCTCCCCTGGACTCGAACCCCATGACCCAACCCTCACACTCACACACACCCTGAGTCCCAGACCAATTGAGCTAGCTCTAATTGGTCTTTGAGTTATGAAATGGTATATGGGCTTAAATAATAGTGCACTTGGTGTTCTGACGCTTGCCCAATTTATGCCATGGTAAATTTTCCATGTAACCGGTGAATATTTGTGTGTCTAATGCAAGCTAACTCTATTCGAGTTGGAGAGTCAAGTTGGAACATATGTATAATTTGCGATCATAATAGATTTGGATTTTTTTTTCCCCCTTTTTCGAAGCAGTCAACTACGGCCTTCTCGTCTGCTTAAACTTGTCCTAACATTCAGATATAGACCCTTTTGTTTTTTCATGAATGATTGTGAATTTCTATTCTTCTGTATCGTTTTATATTTAAATTTTTGTGTAACATATACAGAGTGTCGTCTGCAATTCTGTGTAAACGCTTATCTTGAGGATGATTTTTATACTAATGTCCACTTAATGAGCTTGAGTTACCTATTTGACACATCGAACTGTCCCATAAAGCAATGGAATCCTCCTCTATGATTAAAACAAAATACCCAAAAAAAAAAAAAAAAGCCTCTATTGTTGGTTTCATCATGATTTGTATTTCCTAGGTATGTTGTCACTTTTTATGTAATGTTTAGTGGTTAATTTGTTGGAGAATTTGGTGCTAAAGCCATAATTTATTTGGTTGGTACAATATTATATTAAATGTCATAAAAATAAACCATATAAGATGAAAAAGAAAGGGAGAAAGTTGTCACTGAAAAATAAACACAAGAATAATATTTCTTTGTTTGTATGTTATTTAGAGAAGGACATTTTGATCTGAAACTCAGTTGCATTAACCCTTCTTTTCATGAAGATGGTACCTCACGTTCAAGTAGTTAACTTGACTGTGACTTTCGTTTATAATGTAGTTGGAATGCTTTGGACTGAACAAACACCCAATGCTAGAGAACTTGAGGAGAACATGGAAGCATACTTCAATACGCTGCAGGGTTTTCTTCTACTTTCCCATGGGAGTACAGTAGGTGCAGGGCCTACCTTGTCATCTTGTGTCCATGCGTCTGTCAAGCGAGTTGTTGACTCCAGTTTTCATTTATTGAAGGAGTCTGTCTCTTCATTTGGTAATCTCTCCCTTTCTCTCTTTTACACAAATGGACCATCATGAGCAGGACATTGCTAGACGATGGCCTCTTTTCAAATGAATAGCTTCTTCCCTTTATCAGTGCACCTATTTATGGTCTGGCCTCTTGATGTTATTTTTTTCTTTATATCGTTTGTTTTTTGTTTCATCGTTCCGTAATATGTGTTAGAATTGCCATAGAAATTTGATGTGCAGTATGTGTACAATATTATATTGTACATCATAAACCATATGCGTGACTTATGTTTAAGCAGAATGTAATTCTTTCTGGAAGACTGATGTTGGCAGAAATAGCCTGAATGTTGTTTCTCACAATTCTGGTTCTGCTTTTGGGTCAAAAAGTAACAGCTTTTCAAGGAAAAATATAGGTGTTTCCCAGTTTTAATGATGCCATTGCTGATTTTACTCGGTCTGTGCTGTGGAATTGAAGCTTTGGGGAAACCATATTTCTAGCTGCCTTTTGCGAGTTACGTATTAGGAGCATATATTGATTTTTTTCTCAGTCACTCTTATGAACACCTTCACGGTAGATGATTCGTGAGCCTATTATTAACCCGATGATTTTATTTTTTTTTCCTTATGAAGATGTATGATTGAAATATCTTTTTGGTATTGATATAGATGCAACCTTATATTCTCTCAAATAAACATTGATAGGAGCAAACGAGAAACGCCCACTTCCTCAGTTGGTTGGTACAGTGTGGGAAGCATGTTCTGCTCTTGGAAAGACTCCTGGCACTAACATTACAGCAGTAGGGCGAGCAATGATGAAGGTTGCAGTTTCAGTGAAGGATGTTCTCCGCGAGATGAAGGAGCTCAAGCCAGGTTCAACGGACCCAACAGATGACATAACTAATCAGGCTTGTACGAAAGCAGAAAGTGAGCCCCAAGATGATGATGATGATGATGATTTAAGTGACGGTGATCTCGGAAATGATCTATCGCCTGAAGAGATGAAAGTTGCCCAGTCAACGATCACCGTAGTGTCTGAGACACTCGTAGTGTTAAAGGAACTTATCCGCTCCATCACAAGTTTGCTCAAGACTGAAGACCTGAAGGATAGCGGTAGTTTTGTGGATTCTCTGGAAAAACTGTTGAAACAGTGTCAAGATATTGGTGAACACGTTGATGAACTTGGGGCCTGTCTTTATCCTCCACAAGAAGTTCCTGCAATGATGGCAGCGGTGGGAAAAATCACCAGCATAGTTGGTGACATGCAAAAAGAGGTGGAAAGCCTCAAGGGAACCTCAGAAGCTTTTCTTCAGGCATGCAATGGACTGAAGAGCTCGTTAACACAGCTAAATTCTGAACTAGGTTGTTCCAGTCCATCGGATTTAGAGGCCAAAATGCAAAAAGTTGATTTGAACAATTAAAAAAGAGGATAATCTTCCGATCATGTAAACATATGTACCATTTAGCAGATTTTGTTTGAACATTTTACCATCTAAATGAGTTTTTTGTTATTACTATTGAGCGTCAGGAATTTTTAAAACAAAAATTAAATTCATTTTAAGAATTTGTACTGAACAAGATACGTTTAACTGTATATTTCATTGGAAAACTAATACAATGATCAGTAAATTCAGATAGTTGACACGAGTGGCTCTGCTTCTGCCCTCTGAATAACTGATATACATATGTTATGTAACGTTGTCAAACTTATGCATTTGAATGTTTAACGCCCTTTGAGCTTCACCATCCAGGCACCACCCGAGTAGAGACCAAGCAATGGTGCTGCCAGAAGAACCTGAGTCAATGGATTGGTTGATGGGGACAGCACAGCAGCTGCCACGACCGCACCAACGACGACGTATCTCCAAATTGATAGCATTTGGTCCCCTGTGAAAAGGCACACTTATCCCAACAGAAACTGTATAACGGAACCTGTAAAATTAAGACAGACCAGAAGTGATCTGTTCGATGAAATTGTGATTGTAGTCTCAAATTTGGTAAATGCAAATGTAAAAGGTGTTGATCTTGATTCAATTTCATTATAACTGTGATTGTCATGTTTCTCGGAGTCTCGGAGGCAGTTATGTAAGTTCAGCTCTCTTTGCTGGTCGAAGTGCTTTCGGTTATGTTTTCAGCAATGTGAAGGAAGTTGTGGATTATGTTACCAACATGGCTCCTCTGGTTTGTCTATCTGTTATATTAAACAGTTTACATAGGGTCCTTTCAGGTTTCTTCTTGTTTCTCTCATCTTGTTGATGCGCTTTCATTTTGCATAAATCTCTCGTCTCTTCAATGAAGTCCCTTTTTGTTCCTTTACTCATCTTGTTGATGCTCTTTCCTACATGTGTTTGTTGCTGAATTATATTAAGGCGCATTATCAATTTTAATCTTCTTTCAAAGCATGTGATGAAAAAAATGAACAAATTAACTATAAATTATTCTAGAACAATAGAAGTTTCGTAATTTCAAATTTGCCCCCCGCTTCCTCAAAATTTGATTGCAGTCGAGCTATCCGGTTGAGTACGGTCAAGTTTTGGCACACGGTTGAGCATGGTTGAGCACGGTGAAGTGTTAGTAGGATATCTAAGTAATTTTATAGATATATAAAACAATGAGAATTGATTTTGATAACATTTATGGATAAATTTCTTTTTTCATTTTGAGATTATAAATAGACTCATAATTGTAAATACTCTTTATATTAATATATCCATGCATTATGATTTTAAATATATATTATGTGTAAAACTTATTTTTTACCTTTCGAACTTTAAACCTAATCTCACTTTGGTACCTGACTTATGAAATGGCTCATTGGAGACACCCAATCTATGAAAATTTCTCAACTTGGCCCTTATGTCACTATTCCATTAGAATGGATGGAAAAAGTCTTAGTTTTGGCTCCTGAATAATTACAAAATTCTATTTTGGCCACCAAACTTTGAAAATTCATGTCTCAGCATCATATCCATCAAAATATCTCATTTTCATCTTTACAGTCACTTTATTGTTAAAAAAAAAAAAAAAGATATGTGTCACTGACATGAGGCTTTTATCAAAAGATATTTTAAGTAATTTGCAAGGAAAAAAAAGGCGGGATGATAGAAAATTTTTATATTATTTAAAATATTTTTTGAAATAATTATTTGGATATAAAAATTAGTGATCATCTTGTGGTCATAATTTAATTTTGAAAATTTCTTAATCTTCTTTAGGTTTACCATACTGGGCAAGTGATACATTAAGTTTAAGTCATATGACTAGGATGCACAACATTTTTAAGTTTTGGCACAAAAACATCAAGTTATCTTATATAATTTCTTTCTCTTTTTTTTTTTGAAAAAATTGATTTTCATATTAAAAATGAGTGCATTATAATTATATTTGAACTAATTGTAACATTTACCTAGTATAATAAGTCTAAAGAAGATCCAAAAATTTTCAAAACTAAATCATAATCACAAAGCCACCACTAATTTTTGTACCAAAATAAATTTTCTGTTTTTCTTATATATTTTTAAATAAAACAAAAATTTTCTACTGCTTTATTTTTGTCCTGCAAACTATTTGCGATATTTTTGTTAAAAGTCTTATATGAGTAACAAGTGTCTTTTTTTTTTTTACAATAAAGCAATTGTAGAGATAAAAATGAGACATTTTAATGGATAAAGTACTAAAATATGGATGTTTTAAAATTTGGGTCTAAAATATGATTTAATAATAATTAAGAAGCCGAAGGAAAAAGTTCATAAATACCCGTTTTCAAAACTATAGTTCCATAAAGACTCTTTTCTCATTTTTACCTCATAAAAACTTGTTTTTATACCCATTTTTAGAGAAATGTAGACTACCACTATTTTATACATGAAATATTGACCACGGTATACATTTAATACATGAAATATATACCGTGGTCTACATTTCATGAAAAATATTACACTAAAAATTGACAAACATTATAAAATGTATACCATAGGTCAAATTTACAATAAAAAATATAAACCGTGGTAAACATTTACATTGTAAATGTATACCGTTTATATTTTACACATGAAATGTGTACTTCATAGAAAAAATTTATATTATAAATGTAGACCACTCATATTTTGCATATAAAATGTGGATCGTAAAAAGGGTATTCATGAAAATAAGTTTTAAAAACTAGTACTAGGCGTAAATTTTTCGAAGCCAAAATTGGGATATTTTCCGTCCATTTGTAACGAAGGGGTGACGGATTGACCAAATTAGGACACTTTTATAAATCGAGTGTTTTAAATGAGTCATTTCAATAATTAGGCGCCAAAATAAGATTAGGTCTAAAATTCAAGGGCTAAAAACAAGTTTTACCCTGATAAGAATAAGATTCAAGTTGTTAGTATAGTATATTATTAGCCGCAATTAGTATTTTCTCCAAATACATATATTTTAGCACCTACAAAAAATATTAGTTATTTTCTTATTAAAAATTAGTAACATGTAATTCTTAAACAAACTTTTTATATCAAAGAACATAAGATAATTTATCTTAGTTAATATTATTTTTTATAAACAGCACAAGCACATCCCTTCACATTATTTTTTTTTAGTATAAACTTATTACGTTTCATTTTTTCTTTTTCTTTTTTTTTTTCTTTTTTCCCTTTATGACTGTCTTGCCCACTTTATAATTTAGTATGCTTTTTCTATTATTTTTTTGGTTATGGTTTGGGTTAATTATACTTGTTGTAATATTTTAGTCCATGAATTTTCAACATACACAGTAATGATCCCTGAATTATATAATTATTGTAATAATGACTCTTTTGTCACAAACTACTAAATATTTAACCAAAATAATTCATTATAAAGTACACAATTTAGTAACTGTAGTCAAGAATGAGACTTTATATTTCTAACTTTTATAGTAGACTACTAAGACTTATGTTATTACAGCAATGACTATTTTTTTTTTCACGAACTGTTAAATTTTTAACAAAAATGAGTCATGTGCAAAGCATATAATTTGCTAACTATGGATAAGAATGGAATTTTGACATATAAAAATAAATAATACCCAATTATATATTTTGTCTATAACTATTTTCTGTTAAAAAACTAACAGTTTGTGACAAAAAGGCTATTGCTACAATTATATAATTCATCGGTTATTATTATATAATTTAAAAGTTCTAGCCAAAGTGATACAATGAGTATAATTTAGGGACCATTATTATTATTAACCATAGGGTTTTGTTAATGTTGATTTTTTTTCAACAATGATAGTATTGTTTTTTTCGAGCTTGAAACACAACGGGAGCAATTGCGTTCCCTTAAAGCTATTGGGATTTGTGCTTTAATTTGATATTTGCTTTATTAAATAATAAATAAAACTATATTTTCTTAATTTTGCTTATTTTTCCTTTTATTCATGCAATATAAATATCGTAAATTGTCTTGATTATTAACGTAATTTTAAACTAAGTATATAAATTATTATGTATAGGAAGATTTAGTTTAAGGATAATAATCTATAATTTAATTTAAGAGTAATAATCTAAAATAGTTAAATATCATTAAATTAAGTTGAACACTTTATTCGATTAAGATCATTAATCGAGTCTATCTTTATTGTAAATAGTACTACATTATCCTAGTCATAAATGTAAAGACATTAAGATAGAAGCATTATAATATAATAAAGATTATATAGGATTGGACTAAAATAAATGTAAATCTCTAAGAAACTCTGTTAGAATATAGAGAGTTCACATTTATCCATTGATCATGATCATTAATTGATTGATCTTATTCCTGAATAAATCGTAAGCTTTTGTTTGCCATATTATATCTTTTGATTTATATTATGAGATATATAAAAATAATGAAACAATATCTTAGTATTTTAGAGATAATATTACAATAGTTGAGTACATATTTAACAGATATGAAGTACACTCATTCTCATATTAGATGTTAGAAAAGATATTATTTTAAATATTAATTTAGAACAATGTTATGGGATACTAGTGGTGCCTAACACCACAATGATGTATCTATCTGTCACTGGATGATTCTAATTAATAAATTGAGTCCACATGGGCTCCACCTGAGTTATAATTATGATTAGCCAGTGATAGACTAGCATATCATGTAGTGTTGGGTACCAGTGGCGCACATAGCATTATTCATTAATTTATGACTTGGACAATAAAGAGTGATGATTCTGATAATAGTTGATAGTAACTATTAATGTATGATTAATGGGTAAAGATTGGGATACTAAAATTTTACACAAAAAACATACACAAATAATATGGCATTATTTTTAGCTACATAACTTTAAGTAGTGTGGTCTCACTTGAAAATAAGGAGTGGTTGAAATGCAAGCCATATCATATGGTGTAAGTTTTTGGTGCAAGATTTTGGTATCCCTATCATTACTCATGATTAATCATATATAAATTAGTTGGTCATTAGATAATCAAAGGTATTTGAGGATAAAGAAGTAATTAGAGAGGTTAATGGACTTTGACCTATCTCTAATTATAAATATCCTTGTGGATGATCATCTTATATATAATGATTAAATCAATTGACTTTTTAAAGCTTTCTGATTGAGTAAATTTTTCTATAATATTAAGAGTGCAACTATGAATTTTTAGTGGAATAATCCATGAGTTAATAAATTATAATTATTGATTAAAGAATCTAATTAATAAATTAAATATATTAGAGCTTAAAATTATTGGTCCATTAGTTTGGTGGCTAGCTCATAAATAATAATTTGATGTATCACAAGAAATAGAAGAATTGATTAGGCCATTGTTCAATGAGATTGGACCAAGGCTGACACAGTAATAGTGCCACATGCCTACTATAAGTAATTAAATAGAGCTCATCGGTTCGAATTCAACTTATTTTAGTCATATTCTATCTAATCCTTTTGAGAAATTATTATCCAATTCAATCCAATATATTTATAAAATCCAATCCAATTACAATTGGATCCGATCAGTTATGTGTAAACTCTTTTTAGGACTTTTTTACTATTATATTTCAAACTAAAAAAATAAATTAATTAAAACTCATATTACCCTAGGGATTTGTACATGAATACACCGTTATTCGGCCTCTAGTTCAATGAATGCCCATTTTCTCTTTCATCTACACGTATATCCCTTTCCTAAATTAACGCTTCACCTATTCCACTTTTACCCTTAAAACTAGGACCACAGTATCGCACAATCCAACGGCTTATCAATCTTCCACTTCATGCCTTTTGTTAAATGGGCCATTGGGCCTGCACCCTTCCAACCTTAGTTTCTCAAAACAAGAAGGTAATGTGAGCTCAACTTCTTGAAGAAAAAAAAAAACCTTTCTTTTCTAATTTTTAATTAGGATAATTGTAAAAAAATACCCTCATATTTGGATGTTCTACAATTTAAACCCTAAAATTTGGATTCCGCAAAATAATACCCTGAGATTACGAATTTCTGAAAATTAATACCCTGTGTTGATTTTTAACTGATAAAATACAATAATATCCTCAAAATTAAGATAAATAATATGGATTAATCTAGTTTTAATTGAGGATATTATTATTTTTTCGTTCCTAAAATTGGTCAAAAAATCTGTCCAGGGTATTATTTTACAGAGTCCAAACTTCAGGGTTTAAATTGCAGAACACCTAAACTTCGGGGTATTTTTTTTACAGTTATCCCCTTTTAATTTATTGTCCAAGTATAAATTATTCATATACCACTCCCACCGGCTTCAGTCACAGATATACTACTTAACTCTCCTTTTTTTTCTATTCATTTTTTTCCTGTCAAGTAAATGTGTGATATACTACTTATTTAACATCAATTTTCACAAGTATAAAATCTATAAACCAATTATTACCACATTTTGTTCCTCTTAAATAAATCATCCATATACCACTGTAGTGCCATAAATTTATTCTCAATTAAGTCATGTTAATCATTGGTATGCCACTAATTTACCAATTTATTTTTTTTTTTTCAAATAAGTAGATGATTTACCGCCATTTTTCTTTCTTTTTTTCTTTTTTTTTCCCTCAAGTAAGTTATTGATATACCATTTAGTTACCACAAATTTTCATTTTTTTTCTTTGATAAATTAATGTTATACTATTAATTTAACATCATTTTTCTTAAGTAACTCATTTATAACTATTTAAAACCGTTTTTTTTTTCATTTTTTCTTCTCAAGTAAACCATTCATACACTAAGAATTGCCACTATTTTTTTTTCTTAATTAAAAACATGTAAATCACTCATATACCTCTATATATCATTATTGAGATTTACCACCGTTTTTTTTTTCTTCTTAAGTAAATCAAGTAAATCATTTTATATGCCGTGGATTTACCACCATTTTGTTTTCTCAATTAAATCATGTAAATTATTGACGTACCACTAATTTACTACTATTTTGTTTTCCTCACATAAATCAATTATATACCGTTAATTTACCACTATTTTGTTTTCCTAACGTAAATCAATTATATACCTTTAATTTACTACCATATTATTTCTCCTTAAGTAAATCATTCATATACCATTTTATTTTTAAAATTAAATCATGTAAATCATTAATATACTACTTATTTATCACTATTATTTTTTCTTAAATAAATCCTTATATGCCATTGATTTACCATCATTTGTTTTTCTCTTTTTTCCCCTTAGTAAATGAAGCAAATCATTCACATACCATTGACTCAATACCCTTTTTTTTTTCTCTACTAAATGACTTATATTATCCACTAATTTATCACCATTATTTTTCCTCAGGCAAATCACTTACGTTCCACTCATTTACCAACGTTTTTTCCTTTTTCTTTTTCTTTTCAAGTAAAATAATGGTATATCTATCATTTACAATAACTTTTTCCTCAAATAAATCACTAATATACCACTGATTTAACACAATTTTCACTCAAGTAAATCATTTATATACCATTAGTTTACCACTTTTTTTCTATTTGTTTTTCCCTCCAATTAAATCAAGTAAATAATTGATTTACCTTCATTATTTTTCCTCAATTAACCAAAATAAATCATTGAAATACCAATGGTTTATCACCATTTTTTCTCAAGTAAATAAGTAATTGATATCAATGAATAATTTACTTCATTTTTTTTCCATGTAAATCACTAATTTACAGCTAATTTACCAGCATTTGTTTTTCTTGAGTAAATCAAATAAATTACCTTTCCTTAAAAAAAAGTCAAATAAATTACTGATATGCTACTAATTTTAATTAATTGACAATTATATTTTTTACCAAGTAAATCAATGATATACTATTGATATACCATTTAGATACCTATTTTTATTTGTAAATAATTTAATAAAAATCAATGATATACCATTTATATACCTATCTTTCTTGGTAAATAATTTAATAAGTTATTGTATATTTATTTTTAGGGTAAATTGCTAATATATATCAATGTGTAAGTACAATCCAATTAATAATTTACTGTTAATTTTTAAGTTTCTTCACCGCTTCATTATTAGGATTTTGATGAGGTAAAGATTCACCCAAAAAATTCTATGCATATTATACATATACTTTGATAATTTGTTTATAATAGGAATTGAAAAAAAAAAAAAAAAAAGGAAAAGAAAGAGAGAACCAAAGTCGTTAAAAGAAAAATTGATCGAAGTGGTAGATATCACCCATATAAGCCAAAATTATTCGATTAATATTTATTGCAATGGTGTCATTCTATCATTTGAAATTTAACAGAAGCTCCAAATTTTCGATCCCAGAAGCTCACTCTCCGAATGAAGCAGCTTTTCCTTTAAATTTGGGTTGAAATACCAAATTTCCTTTCCCAAATCGACGGTCCGAGCTTAATTTTGCAAGAGGAAACCATGCTTCGTCGGCAGGATACAGTTCCGGCCAAACAGTAGTATAGTTGAGAGAGAAGAGGAACTTGAGAAGAGAAATTAGGTAAAATATGCATCATAATAGGTATATTTTGGTCCGTATGCTCTCCCAAATAAAAGTTTGTAAAATATGCATATATCACGTGAAAAGTCATGTTTACCCCTAATCAATTATGTCTCTCTTCTCTTTCATCAAGCCGAAATCTCTTCTCCTTCATGCCGTCAAACTCGTTTTCATATCTGAAAAAAGGAGAAAAAATAATTTGAGAAAAAAATCTTGTTTTCATCTATCATATTACCGTCAAACTCATCATTTTCCTCTATTCTCTCTTCATTCTTCTCCAATTTGTTCTGGGTATGGTTTGAAATAACATATTATCAAATTTCGAGATGTTATGAGGTCATTTATGTGTTAAAAAATAATTTTTAGGTTAATTTTTACAAGTTTTAACAAAAAATCGCGAACATTTTCGATGCT
>JXTC01001198.1:0-12863 GCA_002914845.1 Trema orientale | reverse complement strand
AGCCATCCGTATTTACCTTCAACCATCCTACAGGCGGAACTTGCCAATGAACCTCCACAACTCTTGGAGCTTTAGGTGGTTTTGGCTGAACATGGAGACAATGTAAAATCTAAAGCTCATCTATTGAATTCCGCATAGATCCAGAAATAATCCCATTGGCCTCCCCCACTGAACGCCATATGAAAGTGATAGCTGAATTAACGGAAACAACGTCGTTAACAAAGAAGTCCAAATCACCCAAAAAGCAGTCACCAGTGCTGATCTCCAAAGTTGTGAAACCTGAGTACTAAAATTGGCATCCAAAGCATCTAACCATAAATCCACTATAGAACCATCCAAACGTATCTTCCGTCGAAAAGCTGAGGAAATGGCCCCCCAAATAGAACGAGCAAAAGCACATGAAAGAAATAGGTGATCAGCATTCTTTTTATGGCTATAACAAAATCGGCAACATGAAGGCAAAAGAAGACCTTTTCGAATTAGATTTTGCTCTGTTGGCAGTTTATTCTGAAACAATCTCCAAACTACCAAGGAACGAGAAGGAGGAATATAGTGTGCCCAAAACTTACTTCCCCATCGATATGTAGAGAAAGGACCTGCCAAAGACCTGTAGCTATCAGCACAGGTTACTTTTCCATAAATTGAATGACGCCAGATTAAAGTGTCAACATCTCCAAAAAACTCGATATTTTGAACTCTCTCTAAAAAGAATGACCAAAATTGTCCGAAAATTGCCAATTGCGAAAACTTAGTGCCAGAGATAACGAATTGAGTTCTAGACCAACAAACACTCTTTAATTGGTATCCTGAGATATTAGGTAAATTTCTGGCAACAAACTCCTTGTGTTGAACTCTCTTCGAAGAGAATGACCAAAATTGACCAAAAATAGCTAATTGGGGAAACTTAGTACTAGATGCAACGAACTGAGTTCATGACCAACAAACATTCCTTATTTGGTACCTTGAGATATTAGGTAAGTTACGGGCAAAAAACTCTATGTTTTGACTCTCTCCGAAAAGAATGACCAAAATTGACTGAAAATTGCCAGTTGCGAAAACTTAGTGCCAGAGACAACGAATTGAGTTCTAGACCGACAAACACTCTTTCTTTGGTACCTTGAGATATTAGGTAAGTTTTGGGTAACAAACACCTTGTTTTGAACTCTCTTCGAATAGAATGACCAAAACGGACCGAAAATTGCAAATTAGGAAATGTTAGAGCTAGATACAATGAATTTAGTTCTAGACACAACAAACACTCCTTATTTGGTACCTTGAGATATTAGGTACGTTTCAGGCAACAAACTCCTAGTTTTGAACTCTCTTCCAAGAGAATGACCAAAATTGACCAAAAATTGCCAATTGGGAAAACTTTGTGATAGATACAATGAATTGAGTTTTAGACCAACAAATACTCTTTATTTGGTACCTTGAGATATTAGAAAAGTTTCGGGAAATAAACTCCTTGTTTTGAACTTTCTTTGAATAGAATGACCAAAATTGACCGAAAATTGCCAATTGAGAAAACTTAGTGCTAGATACAACGCATTGAGTTCTAGACCAACACACACTCTTTATTTCGTACTTTGAGATATTTGGTTAAGTTTCAGGCAACAAAATCCATGTTTTGAACTCTTTCCAAAAAGAATGTTCAAAATTGACCGAAAATGGCCAATTGGGAAAACTTAGTGCTAGGTGCAACAAATTGAGTTCTAGACGCATTAGGTAAGTTTCGACCAACAAACACCTTGTTTTGAACCCTCTTCGAAGAGAATGACCAAAATTGATCGAAAATTGCCAATTGGGAAAACTTTGCGCTAGATACAATGAATTGAGTTCTAGACCTATAAACACTCTTTATTTGGCACCTTGAGATATTAGGTAAGTTTCGGGCAACAAAATCTATGTTTTCAACACTCTTAAAAAAGAATAACCAAAATTGACCGAAAATTGCCAATTGGGAATAGTTAGTGCTAGATACAACGAATTGAGTTCTAGACCAACAAACACTCTTTATTTGGTACCTTGGGATATTAGGTAAGTTTCAGGCAGCAAAATCCATGTTTTGAACTTTCTCCAAAAAGAATGACCAAAATTGACCAAAAATTACCAATTGGGAAAACTTAGTGCTAGATGCAATGACTTGAGTTCCAGACCAACAAACACTCTTTATTTGGTACCTTGAGATATTAGGTAAGTTTTTGGCTATAAACTCCTTGTTTTGAACTCTCTTCGAAGAGAATGACCAAAATTTATGAAAAATGGCCAATTGGGAAAGCTTAGTGCTAGATACAACGAGTTGAGTTCTAGACCAACAAACACTCTTTATTTGGTACCTTGAGATATTAGGTAATTTTCGGGCAAAAAACTCTATGTTTTGAACTCTCTCCGAAAAGAATGACCAAAATTGCCCGAAAATTATCCATTGGGAAAACTTAGTGCCAGAGACAACGAATTGAGTTCTAGATCAACAAACACTCTTTATTTGGTATCTTGAGATATTAGGTAAGTTTTGGGCAGCAAACACCTTCTTTTGAACTCTCTTTCAATAGAATGACAAAACGAAAATTGGCAATTGGGAAAACTTAGTACTAGATGCAACGAATTGAGTTCTAGACCAACAAATACTCTTTATTTGGTATCTTGAGATATTAGGTAAGTTTTGGGCGGCAAACACCTTGTTTTGAACTCTCTTTGAATAGAATGACAACAATTGACCGAAAATTTACAATTAGAAAAACTTAGTGCTAGATGCAACGAATTGAGTTCTAGATCAACACACTCTTTATCTGATACCCTGAGATATTAGGTAAGTTTTGGGAAACAAACTCCATGTTTTAAACTCTCTTCGAATAGAATAACAAAAACTTACCGAAAATTGTGAATTAGGAAACATTAGTGCTAGATACAATGAATTCATTTCTAGACCAACAAACACTCTTTATTTGGTACCTTGAGATATTACGTAAGTTTCGGGCAACAAACTCCATGTTTTGAAATGTCTCTAAAAATATGACCAAAATTGACCAAAAATTGCCAATTGGGAAAACTTAGTACTAGATACAATGAATTTAGTTCTAGACCAACAAACACTCTTTATTTGGTACCTTGAGATATTAGGTAAGTTTCGCGCAACAAACTCCTTGTTTTGAACTCTCTTCGAATAGAATGATCTAAATTGACCAAAAATTGCCAATTGGGAAAACTTTGTGCTAGATACAATGAATTGAGTTCTAGACCAACAAACACTCTTTATTTGGTATCTTGAGATATTTGGTAAGTTTCGGGCAACAAACTCTTTGTTTCGAACTCTCTTCGAAAAGAATGACAAAAACTGACCGAAAATTGCCAATTGGGAAAACTTAGTGCTAGATACAACGAATTGAGTTCTAGAGCAACACACACTCTTTATTTGGTACCTTGAGATATTTGGTAAGTTTCAGTTAACA
This sequence comes from Trema orientale, assembly GCA_002914845.1. Classification (NCBI taxonomy): domain Eukaryota; kingdom Viridiplantae; phylum Streptophyta; class Magnoliopsida; order Rosales; family Cannabaceae; genus Trema; species Trema orientale. The sequence continues at coordinate 9,414 of JXTC01001198.1, read as the reverse complement.
AAATCCATGTTTTGGACTCTCTCCAAAAAGAATGACCAAAATTGACCGAAAGTGGCCAATTGGGAAAACTTAGTGCTAGACGCAACGAATTGATTTCTCGACCCACAAACACTCTTTATTTGGTACCTTAAGATATTAGGTAAGTTTCGGGAATGACCAAGATTGACCAAAAATTGCCATTTGGGAAGACTTTGTGCTCGATACAATGAATTAAGTTCTAGACTAACAAACACTCTTTATTTTGTACCTTGAGATATTAGGTAAGTTTCCGGCAACAAAATCCATATTTTCAACTCTCTTAAAAAGGAATAACCCAAATTGACAATTGGAAAAGCTTAGTGCTACATGCAATGAATTGAGTTCTAGACTAACAAACACTCCTTATTTAGCACCTTGAGATATTAGGTAAGTTTCAGGCAACAAACTCCCTGTTTTGAACTCTCTTCGAAGAGAATAACCAAAATTGACCAAAAATAGCCAGTTGGGAAAACTTAGTACTAGATTGAACGAATTGAGTTCTAGACTAACAAACACTCTTTATTTGGTACCTTGAGATATTAGGTAAGTTTCAGACAACTAACTCTTTGTTTTGAACTCTGTTAGAATAGAATGACCAAAATTTACCGAAAATTGCCAGTTGGGAAAACTTAGTACTAGATACAATGCATTGAGTTCTATACCAACAAATACTCTTTAATTGGTATCTTGAGATATTAGGTAAGTTTCGTGCAACAAACTCCATGTTTTGAACTCTCTCCAAAGGAATGACCGAATTGACTGAAAACTACCAATTGAGAAAACTTAGTGCTAGAGACAACGAATTGAGTTCTAGACCAACAAATATTCTTTATTTGGTACCTTGAGATATTAGGTAAGTTTCGGGTTACAAACTCCATGTTTTGAACTCTCTCCAAAAAGAATAACCAAAATTGACCGAAAATTGCCAATTGGGAAAACTTTGTGCTAGATGCAACGAATTGAGTTCTAGTCCAACAAGTCTCTTTATTTCGTATCTTGAGATATTAGGTAAGTTTCAGGCAACAAACTCCCTGTTTTGAAGTCTATTCGAAGAGAATGACAAAAATTGACCAAAAATAGCCAGTTGGGAAAACTTCGTATTAGATAGAACGAATTGAGTTATGGACCAACAAACACTCTTTATTTGGTACTTTGAGATATTAGGTAAGTTTCAGGCAACAAACTCCTTGTTTTGAACTCTCTTCAAAGAGAATGACCAAAATTGACCAAAAGGGGCCAATTGTGAAAACTTAGTGCTAGATACAACGCATTGAGTTCTAGACCAACAAACACTTTTTAATTGGTATCTTGAGATATTAGGTAAGTTTCGGGCAACAAACTCCTTGTTTTGAACTCTCTTCGAAGAGAATAACAAAAATCGACCAAAAAAGGCCAATTGTGAAAACTTAGTGCTAGATATAACGCATTGAGTTCTAGACCTACAAACATTTTCTTTAATTGGTATCCTGAGATATTAGGTAAGTTTCGGGCAACAAACTCCATGTTTTGAACTCTCTCCAGAAAGAATGACCAAAATATATCGAAAACTGCCAATTGGGAAAACTTAGTGCTAGAGGCAACGAATTGAGTTCTAGACCAACAAACACTCTTTATTTGGTACCTTGAGATATCAGGTACGTTTCGGGCAATAAACTCCTTGTTTTGAACTCTCTTTGAAGAGAATGACCAAAATTGACCAAAAATGGCCAATTGTGAAAACTTAGTGCTGGATACAACGCATTGAGTTCTAGACCAACTAACTCTCTTTAATTGGTATCCTGAGTTATTAGGTAAGTTTCGGGCAACAAACTCTATGTTTTGAGCTTTCTCCAGAAAGAATGACCAAAATTGACCGAAAACTGTCAATTGAGAAAACTTAGTGCTAGAGGCAACGAATTGAGTTCTGGACTAACAGACACTCTTTATTTGGTACCTTGAGATATTAGGTAAGTTTTGGGCAACAAACTTCATGTTTTAAACTCTCTCCAACAAGAATGAACAAAATTGACCGAAAATTGCTAATTTGCACTACAACAATAAGACTTTTTATAACACTTGATTAATAATGCTTTAGAAAAAATATTACATTAGTTTACTAAAAAGGAAAATTTTGGGCATGGGAGAGTGGGTCACAGTTCCCGCAAAAAGGAAAAAAAAATTCCCACGAAAAAGTTTAGCGCTTTAACCCTAAAACAAAACAAACACTAAAACAAAATTTCGTTCTCTCTCTCTCTTATCCCTCTCTCTCTTTCTGTCTTACTAAATCCTAAATCCCTAATCTCTGAGCACTCTCATAAATCACGAAAAAATATCTGTCTGGTTTAATTCGATAGGTCAATGCTAAATAGTGATCCCCTGCTGCTAACCCACACCACACCACACTGTTCTGCTTTCTCTTTTTGATCTCAAAGACTCTGCTTAACGGAAAAACCAGAGCTTGAAGTTGAAGAAAACAAACCATGGACGCTATGCAGAAACAATCCAGTAAGCTCAGAGAAAGGGTTGCCAAGCAATAATAGGTGATTTCATGGTTGCCTATTTGTTTTAATTTCTTAATTTTTATCATTTCTTGTTCTGGGTTTCAACTCTGGGAGATGTTGTTGTGTTTGGTTCCAGAGAAAATATCCTAAATTAGAAGTCCTGAGATTTTTGATATTCTTCGCTTTTTTTTTTTTCATTCTTTCTTTCTTTTTGTGAATTTTTATTTTTATTCTTTTGGTTATTCAAAGATCGGATCTGAATCTGTTTTGCTATGCTATATTTTCTGCTTTTTCTTTTTATATTCTGAGTTTTGGCATGTATTTTGGTTTCAGGTACTGTTCTATTTGTTGGTTTTAAAATGATTTTCGCAGCGAAAGATTGGCCCAGGAACATTCAAAAATTTTCTCAAAACAATTAACTATATGAGTGCATAGTATTAATTCATATCAAATAAGAATATACAAAGAGAATAGATCTAATACCTCCTGTAGCCTATCAGCGGATCCTAGCTTTACTGTCTTCTAAACCACGATCTTCCAATCCAAGCCTCAAGCACAACTGGATGAACGTGTGGACATTACATATAATTTCTTAAAAAATTACACTTTAGGCACTTGCAATTTTCTCAACACATGAGATTGCAAGAGTTTTATTCTACAGAGAATAGGAAGACACTCTTTTTTTTTCTCTCTAGTTTATGGAGGCTCTGTAGAAAATAATACGTAGTGTATCTTCTACTTTTCTGCTAGGGTTTACTTTATATATATATATTTATTAAACTATTTAATAAATAATATATTAATCAAATCAATATATATATAACTTTAAAAAAAAAGGTTACTTTTTTTTTTGTTTATAGGAAACGTAAGTTTCCTTTTTTTTTATAAAAAAACATGATTATATATATATTTAAACTAATTAATATAATTAATTAATTAATATATTATATTAATTAATTTAAATATATATGTATCTATATAAACTAGCAAATAACTATTTCACTTTCAGTCAGTTTCTCAATTTCTATTTATCTAATTATCTCATAATTAGATATTTTTAAATTCAAAATTTAAACAAATTGGGAAACTTATCCCTCCATAAATTTAAATTAATTAATTCAAAATTAATTAATTATTTGATTAATAACAATTATTAATTACATATAGATAAACTATTTATCTAGACAAAGTGTGCAGTAACAGAAATAATGTAATATCCAGTACAGTGTTTGTAAGAGGTGGAATTGGGGACCTATGGACCTGTAATTCAAGCTCCAATAAATTATGACAATTAATTAAACTCTTTACTTAATTTGTCTAATTTATTAATTCCAGTATTACTCCACTAAAAATCTGGAATTGCATTCTTTAAGTTACAGAATTAATTTACTCAGAAAACAGCGAGCAGTCCATGATTTAATCATAACATGCAGTTCAATCCTGCATAGACAATTCATAATTGGAGCTAGGTCATATTCCGTTTACCTCTCTAATTACATCTTTATCCTTGTGTACCATTGATTCTCTAATGAACAATTAATTTATAAATCTATTATAAATTGAGTACTCAAACTGTTCAAGTCCTGAATTAATACACAAGGGAATCATCTTTCTAGCTTCCTAATGGAAGGAATTGATTCCATGTCTGTAAGTTGCATTCCCAGCTACTCATTTCATCATGCTCCCAATATACAAGTATTTCGATCTGTTTACGAAATAAACTTTTAACAAGTATGTCAAAGAACATAATGGTATAAATAGGAGTCTATAACTACTCAGGATTAAGATTGATTTACATATGATCATCTAGTGACATTATTTGAACTCTCAACAGTTAACGGAATTTATGTGAGATTCAAATTATGTCTGGTCCACTCTTATATAATCAAATTATATAAAGTACCTCCATTGTGATGTCAACACATCAGTAGTCCGGATAAGACTATTACATTCTCAATGTTAATAGACCGTACTAATAATATTTAATTAAATATCCCAAATTTTAATTAATTATTACGGACTATACTTAGTTTATTATCCATAAATTTAATCCTCATGTATATAACACTTATATACTAAATTTATGGTCACATAAATAAACTTGGGATTTTTTGATATTTAAAGACATACCAATTATGCACAAATTCAAATAGAAAAATGTCATTTTATTAATTCAGCAAATATCCAAAATATACATGCTTTTAGGGCATAAACCCTAACAATCTCCCACTTGCCCTAAAGCAGATGAGACATGTCTCTCAATTCTAAACCCTCCATGTGACTCTCAAAAGTCTTCGCTGGAAGTGTTTTTGTAAAAGGATCAGCAATGTTGTTTTCGGATGCTATCTTCATAACGGCCATGTCTCCTCGATGTACTATCTCTCTAATCAGATGATACTTCCTCTCTATATGCTTTCCTCTCTTGTGACTTCTAGGTTCTTTTGAATTTGCCACTACTCCACTGTTGTCGCAGTATAAAGTCAATGGCTTATCCATATTTAGAACAACTTCCAAATCAGTAAAGAACTTTCTGAGCCAAACTGCTTCTTTAGCTGCTTCACAAGTTACTATGTATTCTACTTCCATAGTAGAATCTGCAGTACTGGATTGTTTAACACTTTTTCAGACAACGGCTCCACCACTAAGAGTGAACACTGACCCAGACATCGACTTTCGAGTATCTTTTTCTGATTGAAAATCAGAATCAGTGTAACTAATAGGAATCAATTCCTGACTTGAATAAACCAGCATATAATTTCTTGTTCTCCTAAGATACTTGAGAATCTGCTTTACCGCTATCCAGTGATCTAATCCGAGATTTGATTGAAAACGACTGACTATCCCTACTGCGCAGCATATGTCAGGCCCAGTACACAATATGGCATACATAAGGCTGCCAACTGCAGATGCTTAAGGAACTCATCTCATATCCTCTTCATCTTAAGGTGTCTTAGGACATTGCTCCTTGGAAAGGATAACTCCATGTCGAGAAGGTAACTGTCCTTTCTTAGAGTTTTGTATCGAAAAACGAATGAGCACCTTATCAATATAAGATACTTGAGACAGTGCCAAAAGTCTGTTCTTCCGATCTCGAATAATCTGGATGCCAAGCACATAACTTGCTTCTCCCAAATCTTTCATTTGGAATTGCTCGGCTAGCCACTTCTTTACATTAGATAATATTTCTACATCATTCCCAATGATCAAAATATCATCTACATAAAGAACTAGGAAGACCACTTTCTTGTCTTTGATGTACTTGTATACACAAGGTTCATCAACATTTTGATTGAAACCATAAGATTTAATCGTCTCATTAAATCTTAGATTCCATGATCTTGAAGCTTGGTTAAATCTATAAATGGACCTAAGTAGCTTGCAGCCTTTCTGCTCTTGGCCTTTAGCTACAAAACCTTCTGGTTGCACCATATAGATGTTTTCTTTAAGATAGCCATTTAAAAAAGCTGTCTCGACATCCGTTTGCCGTATTTCATAGTCTAAACATACAGCAATGGATAAGAGGATACGTATGGATTTAAGCATGGCTACTGGCGAGAAAGTCTCTTTATAATCAACTCCCTCTTTTTGGTTATAACCTTTTGCCACTAACCTAGCCTTGAACGTTTCAACTTTTCCATCTACACCTCTTTTTCTTTTATAGATCTATTTACATCCAATGGGCCTGACATCTTCAGGTGGATCTACAAGTTCCTAGACAGAATTGGAATACATGGATTCCATTTCTTGGTTCATAGCCTCTTGCCATTTTTCCTTATCAAAATCTTCCATTACATGCTTGTATGTCAATGGGTCATCTTGGCTACTATTGGAAATAGCAACATGTGCTTCTCTAACTTCCCTGTAGTGAGCAGGTGGTCTAATAACCCTCCCACTACGTCGAGTTGCCAAGGTATTCTGATCTGGAATAGTGGTCTCGTAATTTTGTCGTTCAACAACTATTGTTGGTTGTGGTCTGATCTGATCAGAAAGTAATTTCTCTAGTACAACATTACTTCGAGGTTTGGAATCTGTCATATAGTCATTTTTAAGAAAAGTGGCATTTGTCGATACAAATACCTTTTTCTCTTGAGAACTATAAAACAAACCTCCTCTTGTGCCTTTTGGATAACCTATAAATAAACAAACCTCTGTACGTGGTTATAGCTTCCCAGTCTTTCCTTTCAGTACCGGTGCTGGTGTAACGCCCCCTAGTTTAACCATATTGTCGTATACAGCCAAACTAGGAAGTATTACTCTTTCTTAAACCATGTCTTTAGTTTTGTAAAAAGGTGGGCAAATTTGAACTTTCTAAAACTTTTAAACGAAGCAACTGCGTGGCATTACTTGCAAAAAGTATCTTTATAAAATGTACAATCAAAAGAGGTTTTCACCAGTCTATTTTGCCATCAGCAGTAGTATTTATATTACACCGAAATATCTCAAAACAAAAATATCGCCCACAGGTCAAGCTCGTCCACATCTGTATGATCATGGCGACAAAAGGCAGGCCAGGCAACCAGCTAGTCAATAGTAAAATGTACCTCCTAATCTGCATCACAAAACTAAAATGAGCTAAAGCTCAGTAAGTAAAAACTATGCATGCTTATGTATGCTTTAAAATCTCAAAAAAGTTCCCATTGTACCCTTTTGCTTTCTTAAACATTTGGGTCTATGCATTTCCTTTAAAAAATATTTACAGTTGGGCCCTTAGCACACTGCTAGTCCCGTAAGTCGATAGGCCGTGATAACATTGGGCGGAAACTCTGGCCAAGAGTAAATATAAGGTGCGACCNAGGAGATGGATGAACCAATAATAAACAGGGGAAGGTTTAGGCGTGGTAATGGGAATAGAGAAATTAGGATGGGTAGACCTAGGCGAGATAACGACTTGGGTGGCATTAAAGTGAAGATTCCCTCCTTCCAAGGTAAAAATGATCCTGAAGCTTACCTAGAGTGGGAGAAGAGAATGGAGATCGTCTTCGATTGCCACAACTATTCTGAGATTAAAAAGGTAAAGCTTGCAGCAATTGAATTCACTAATTATGCTATTGTTTGGTGGGATCAATTGTTAAAGGAAAGAAGGAGAAATCTGGAACGCTCTGTTGAGACGTGGGACGAGATGAAAACAATCATGAGAAGACGTTTCGTTCCAAGCTACTACCATCAGGAGTTGTACAACAAGTTGCAGCGACTAACTCAAGGATCCAAGAGCGTAGATGATTACTACAAGGAGATAGAGGTTGCTATGATCCGAGCAAATGTAGAGGAGGACAGAGAAGCTACTATGGCCAGATTCTTACACGGTCTAAATAGAGAGATAGCGGACGTGGTAGAGATGCAACACTATGTAGAGCTGACGGATATGGTGCGTCAAGCTATTAAAGTTGAGCAACAATTGAAAAGGAGGAACTTTCCTAGGAGGGGACCAGGCTCAGCTCCTACAAATTCATGGAGATCAGCCCCTAAACGGGACGAATTTCCATCAGCTAAGCCTAAGACCGAGCCTTCTAAGGATGGAAAACAAGTTACAGCACCAAAACAAGGTAAAAACGAATTTGCCACTTCAAGAAATCGTGACATTAAATGTTTTAAGTGTCAAGGCAGGGGTCATATTGCTAGCCAATGTCCGAACAAAAGGGTGATGGTAATCAATGCACAAGGGGAGATTGAGACGGACGATGAACAGGAAGATGAAGAAGATGACATGCCACCACTTGAAGATGACTATGAAGGACAGTGTGCTGTAGACGGAGAATCATTAGTGGCGAGACGAGCTCTTAGCATGCAAGTTAAGGAAGAGAACAACAACCAGCGGGAGAATGTAATGCCCCCTAGTTTAACCATATTGTCATATACGGCTAAACTAGGAAGTGTTATTCCTTTTAAAACATATCTTTAGTTTATAAAAAGGTGGGCAAATTTGAATTTTTAAAAACTTTTAAACGAAGCAACTGTGTGGCATTACTTGCAAAAAGTATCTTTACAAAGTGTACAATGAAAAGAAATTTTTACCAGTCTATTTTGCCATCAGCAGTAGTATTTATATTACACCAAAATATCTCAAAACAAAAATGTCGCCCACAGGTCAAGCTAGTCCACATCTGTATGATCATGGCGACAAAAGGCAGGCCAGGCAACCAGCTAGTCAATAGTAAAATGTACCTCCTCATCTGCATCACAAGACTAAAATGAGCTAAATCTCAGTAAGTAAAAACTATGCATGCTTATGTATGCTTTAAAATCTCAAAAAGTTCCCATTGTACCATTTTCTTTCTTAAACATTTGGGTCTATGCATTTCCTTTAAAAAAAATATTTACAGTTGGGCCCCTTAGCACACTGCTAGTCCCGTAAGTCGATAGGCCGTGATAACATTGGGCAGAAACTTTGGCTAAAAGTAAATATAAGGTGCGACCGTCGTGTGAGGTTTTTGAAAACTCCTTCCCTTATCAAAGGGGCATCCCACACCGCGCTAATATTGTCCCGCTTCAACGAGACACATCATAAGATCCGCAAGTCTCGCTTCAACGGGAGAGTCTGCATCAACAGACTTACCTACCCAGCTCCGACAGACTAGCAATTGCACTTAAAACTTATCTTATAAAACTAGTACAATGGTACTTACTTTCAAATACCTTGTAATAAAATTCTCAATTTGCATGCAAGACGTGCCATGCACATGCCATTTTATAACATTTAAGAATAAGTAAGTTTCACATAATGACATCTTCCATGTAGTTCTTGTGATGTAGTTGTAAGTCTTTACCTACCTCGTGTCCTAGATAGGAATTGATAGTGGAAAGAGTCAATATCCTCTAGAGATTGGTGTGCCAATCACCTGTCATGAAATTCTTTTATTCAAAATGCACATTTTTCTAAAATGAACGCACTAAGATACTTGGACAAGATCGAATTCAG
>JXTC01001197.1:0-14464 GCA_002914845.1 Trema orientale | reverse complement strand
TTTACAACATCATTTGGTTAGAACTAAAAATCAGTTAATTTATTTTTCTTGTAACGTAAATAAAAAGAGTAAGATATACTAATGAAAATAAAAATAAAAAAAAGGCTTGAATTCTTCTTTTAGATTTTGGTATTGAATTAAAAGTATGGTAATCTGATATCCTAATCTGAATTTTAATGTTACATATTTCTAAAAAAACTTATTCGGACAAAAAAAGTAAAAAATAAAAAAAATGAATTTATCATAGTGATACCACAATTATAATCTATTTAATTTTAGAATACGTTAAACAATCAACTAAAGAAATACACAAAAATAAAATAAAGTTCATTTTAAGCAATAATGAATTGAATCATATTAATTAGCAAAAATAGAAGATGAACAGTTTAAATCTTCTTTAATCTCCAAACTAGTAAAAAAATTGAAGTACAGAAGAAAAAATAAAAAATAAAAGATGTAAATAGCATAAAAATGAAATTAATAAATTATCTTTTATCAATTTTTTTTTCTTGAAAAGTCATTCTAAATTTTTTTTTCCTTAAATAATCTTTCTACCACTTATCAATAGAAATTTCCTAAAAGAATTAGAGTAGAATGTTAGTAGGTAAACTTGCTATTGCGGGTTATTTTCAAATTAGTCATAGTACCTATCCATGGAGAAAAAATAAAAATTTCTATTGAAAAATCACCCATATATCTTAGATAAACATGTTATAAATTTAAATTTTCAAAAATTTTGATTCTAGTAATGAGTGATACAATTATAATTCGATTTCTCTTTCAAAAAGTCTTGATCTTATTGTGTTCTTAAGCGCGTTAATGGAATGAGAATTCCTTAATTGGCTTGCATTAATTAGAATGGCGAGAATTTTTCAATCGATAGCTGGGCATTAATATACCAATGATTATAAAATCTTCCATTTATCGATCCGTGCCTATTTAATTATGTTGGGTATAATTCCTATAGGTAATGGTAAGTTCTAAATTCATTACTATTTTTAGACTATGTACATTCATAATTTTTTTTATAATTTTAGTCATACTGAAAATTACTACAAAGGACAAGCCAATACTTAATATACCTATTATAATTTTGAATATACGTAGTCTAAATGGATTTGAAAATTCCCTTCCCAAGCCAAAAAAAAGGGGGGGAAAATGAAATTGCATTCATTCTTCAAAGTTACCAAAACATAACTATTATAGTTTTGAATATACATAGTCTAATTAAATGCATTTAAAAATTACCTTCTCAAGCCAAAAGAAAGGGGAAAAAAATGAAATTGCATTCATTCTTCAAAGTTACCAAAAAATAATTAAGAATTAAGAGTAGTGGAGCAAGAAAAAGATAAGATAAGATGATCCAAAAAAAAAAAGAATTACAGANGTGTGTCTGCAAATAGGATTTTTTTGCCTTCATTTCCTTAAATCTTTAATTTATAGCTCTCTAAAATACTATATGTGAAGAACATCTTTTATTGTTTTAATTCTTTTTACCTTAAAAATTAGACATAAAATTAAAAGAGTGAATGTACAAAATTGGATATTTTTGGAATATGAAAAATGTACAAAATAGAAACATAATTTTTTTTAAATTACTTTTGAATCCAAATAGTGATTTATTTAGCATTTCGCATATGTAATATGCACCATTTTTTTTTTTTCTTCAAGCTGATTACCCCTCATATTGCTTAGACATCGGGAATGAGAAGACCCAATATTTATTAGTTTCTTTCACGTATTCAAATTATGCGTTCGATACACTAATATTTTTAAGGTTTCTCGTTTTTAGTCTGACTCAAAAAGAGGATAGAATTTTTTAAGTAGTCTCTTTAAAATCAACTCATTGTCTTTAATCACATCACTAACCCTTGATCTTTCATCTTTTTCCTTTTAATTATATGGGGAATTATCAATAAACTACATTGTGTTTTAAAAAAGTGTGAAAAGAACCTTGCATTCTAAAAAATTCAAAATTAATACTTTTTATTTAGATTATTATATCATTTGTTATCTTTGACTAATCAGAGGCTTAAAAAGAATTAGAAAAAGAGGCAACCTGTTGTTATATTATTTTATGCCATAAAAAATCTAAAATTTTCAGAAATTTTTTGCCACTTTCGTCATTTCAAACAATTGTATTGCTCTCCATGTTTGTACTCACAACTCCATTAAAACTTGCAATACCCAAAAAAAGAAAAAAAAAATAGAAAATAAGCGTCCAAAACCACAAATGACCTCTTTTATTTTTTCTGGATTTGTATACTGCAACTATAGAGGGGAGAGGGGGGAAGGGGTTTTAGATTTTACTTATTCTCTCTTCTTCCTTATATGGCTTAAAAGTAAAGTAATGAAGGCAAAGCGCAAATTTTTCTAATTTATGAGGTCATTGATTAGTCAAAGATAGTAAATGATATGAAAATTTACATAGAAGTTACTTATTTTGAAATTTCCAATGACACAAGATTTCTTTTCTTTTTTTAAAAACATATCTTAGTGATAATTTTCCTAATTTTATTTTTTTCCTTCTTTTTGTTTTTAATCAGTACGGGTCCTTTGGGATATCACACGAAAACTCAATTTCTCAACCCCTCATACTTCAAGTTTAGCAAGCGACTTATCCAAGCTTGTAGATTGGTATAATAGGTACTTTTGCCCCACTTAGGAGTAGGTCACATATTTAGTGGGCTAATGAAGTATGTACTTTCAATTAATAATGAGACTCATATGCCTGAAACAAAATCCCAGAGGTCAAGGTTTGTGTTTTAATTGATTTCTAATATTTAATTCTCGTTTTACATAGGTTGTGTGCTAATAATGTAAGCTATAGAAAAGGTGCGCACAAAATATAAGGTGCACGCAAAATATAAAGTGCGTACAAAATATGAGATCGTGCAAGCTTTCAACATGAGGAATTTTACTTGTTATCAACAGGCACTTAAAAAGTGCATGCGATCTCAACTATGTAAGCTCATTTTTATCTACTAGCAAAATGGTTGCCTCAAATAAGTGAAAGCTAGCTTGGTCATAGAAAGCTAGATAGCTTACATAAAGTTAGCTAGCATGTTACCAGTCAAATAGCTTACACAAAGTTAGCTAGTATATTACCACTTGTTTGTGAATTGCGAAGTCAGCTAGCAGCAGATTTGATATGCTAAAACTCCAAGAAGCATATGCAACTACGACAGATTCTTCTAGAAGACAGATAACTCAACAAGTACATGGATAATTATTATTTAAATTATGATAATTTATTCAAATATAGATAATTCGTTTATATTTAGATAATTATTGAATAATTTATAATTATCTTATTATTTTGGGATAACTTTACAGCCTAAAATAATGCATGTAATTATAAATGACTAGGACTCTCCATCTATAAATAGGAGACCTCAGTCATATTATAGAACAAGTTCACAAATGCATTCATTTGCTGAACTGAAACTATAGTATTGTATACACCCTCTCCATAATAAATTATAGCGAACGTAGGTCATCTTTTTGGGGCTGAACCACTATAAAATCGCTTTCTTTATTTTTTAGAAAATTGTATGTGACATCTAAAAAACTATATGCAATTTGGTTGGATTCGCTCTTAGAATCCGATTAATCATTCTGTTGACAAAATCTCAATCAACAATTGGCATTAGAAAGAGGGCTATTCTAGCAATCCCTCATCAGAATCTACTATAACGAATCGAACGACTGCCAACTCCCAAAGGGCATTCCAAGATGTACGCAATACTATCGCTACTGCCGTCGCACGACAACAGAAGCAAGGAGAAGTGCCTACCATTGGTAATGCACAACGACAAGATCAAATGACTTTACCCTCTGTGACTGACATACCGGCAAATCAAGGTGCACCACCAATTACATGCAATGACCAGACGGCTCCAAATACTAGATTGGTTGGCTCGAATGCTGCTGCCACCGTTGGAAGTCAAGTGCTTAATAACGAGCAAATTACTGCTGCTTTGGGTAACCTTCAGGATACCCTAAACATCTTGCTGTAGGGAATCACTGCTGCTCTACAAGCACCTATTCCTGAAGGTACGATTCCTATTGAAAGAGCTACAATCGGTCAATTTGTATGCAATCCATAGAGGAGATTGCCACCTTGAAGATCTGGAACTGGGACTACACAATAAGACAACATCCGTATTGGTGCAAGTGCACGTTGTGAATGGGCCCAAAATGCACGCGAAGAAGATCTTTGGAGCAGGCTGTCACACAGCCGAGATTTGCAGGATAGGTTACTACACAGTGAAGATGGCAACCAAACTAGGCAATAAAGAAGTGTCTTCAATAGACTTGAAGGTAGAGACAATCTCAGAAACTATCTCAATAATCAACAAGAGGGGAGTCGTCAGCATGATCAACAGGAGACCAATTGCCAAAACTCATGACCAAGATCTACGTGCCAAGATAATGAGCGATGAGATGTCAATCGACGACTTCGTGAGCGACGATCATGGAGAAATCCCTCACCTGTGCACTCAGTTAGCTCTATATCCAATGGGCGCACGTGATTTGCTAGAGGTATACACATGAGTGCCCTGAAAGATGTGCTCAAAGCTTTAAAAGCTTAAGAGGACGAACTTAACGTGGGTTATTGTGATTCTCCTTTCGATCAAGACATACGAGAAGCACCTCTACCTCACAACTTTAAAATGCCAACAATTACCCCATATGAAGGAGAAATGGATCCATAAGAACATCCAGATCATTTCAATGATTTAATGGAACTCCACCAGGTGTCAGACCTTGCCAAATGTCGATGCTTTACAGTCCCTCTAACCAAAGGTGAAAAAAGGTGGTTCAGGACTCTCAAAGCAGGCCCCATCATTGCATGGTCATAGTTCAGCACTGCATTCCATAGACATCATTAACCTACAAAGCAATTCGACTTACCATTAGCTCACCTTGCAAACATCGTGTAGGGACCTAATGAGATGCTTAAGCCTTATCTCTCTAGATTCAATGTTGAATTCATACACGTCTGATATGCACTAGATAAGGTAGTGCTTGCATACATGATTTCTGGTGTTCTACTAGAATCTTCACTTTGGGAAGACCTCCAAAAATGACACTGCAAAAGCATGACTGATTTCTATAGACTTACCAATGAGTACATGAGAGTTAAAAGCTCTAGAAAAGCATTACGCAAAGTTAGAGGTAGCAATAGTAATGAAAACTCAAGCGAGCAACAACCTAAAGATGATATAAGCAAAATTAATGACCACAAGAGAAAAAGCGACTACAGGAGAGAATCATCTCCCAAAAGGACGTGTAGTGAAGAAAAAAGGTTACCAGTTCCATGCTATAATAACTTCACCGAGTTGACGGCCTCTATAGAGCATGTGTATGCTGTGTTAGAAGAAAAAGTCAATTTCAGAACGCCACCACCTATCAAATTGGAGGCATCAAAGAGAGATCCAAAGAAGTGCTGTCGATTCTATAAAGAAATCAGACACAATACTAACCAGCGCTACATGCTCAAATCTGAGATTGAAGACCTAATTCGCAGAGGATATTTGAAAGAATTTGTTGTACACAAAGATGATACTCGCAACCAGAAAGAAAGTGAAGAAGATAAGAGACAAGTACAAGAAATTATGCGTGACATCAGAACTATCTTTAGTGGTCTTCACATAAGTGGTGAATCTAAGAGAGTTTAGAACCAGTATGCAAAAGAAGCTAAAACTGATCAACTTATTAACGTAAACCATCTCAGTGAGAGACCAACCAAAAGATTCGCAAAGGAGTGTGATGACGTCACATTCACAGAAATAGATGCACGATTTGTGCATCATCCACACAAGGACGCCCTTGTGATCAAAGCTCAAGTGGGAAACAACAATCCCTATAACATGCTTGTTGACAATGGCAGTGCAGCAGACATTATCTACTTAGATACATACAAGAAGATAGGATTAAATGAAGACCTTCTTAGGCTAGTCGTCAGCCCACTCTGCGGATTCACCGGAGATTTCTTCATCCCTCGAGGAGTTATCTATCTTCCGCTGACAGTCAGTGATGCACCTCACAAGGTGACTATTATTACTGACTTTCTAGTTATCAACTGCCTATCTCCATTCAATGCCATGATTGGACGACCTACCTTGAAGGCTCTGAAAGTAATTACATCCATCTACCACCTAACTATGAAGTTTACAACCTTGGAAGGAACAGGATACATGCAAGGAAGCCAATATGAAGCTCGTGAATGCTATAATAAAGCTATAAAGATAGTCTCAAAAAGCAAAATAGTGAACCAGATCCCCGTAGCTGAACCCAGGAATGCAAGTAAAAAATCAGTTGATGACAGCCTCGACCTGCAGACAAATAATAAGGAACCTACTACTAGACCTATTGAGGAACTAATCGACTTACAGGTAGATGAGAAAGGGTCTACACAAGCACTGAAGCTCGGTAAACAATTAAATGAGAAACAACGCCTAACTACGAGTCACAACTTATCAACAACATGCTGCACGCTACTTCAACTCCAAAGTAAGAGAACATTACTTCAAAGTTGGCAACCTAGTCCTCAAAAAAATTTTTCCCAATATTAAGGGACCAAGAGTAGGAATGTTCGGACCAACATAGGAAGAACTATACTGTACTGCAAGCATTATCGACCTGGAACATACAAGATAAAAGAATTAAATGAGAAACAAGTTCTTAGAGTTTGTAACGCAAATCATCTACGCTGCTACTACTAGTAATCGCCATACTTTTTTTTTTACAAAATTTTTTTTGGGAATTTTTATTTTAAATTTTTAAGAAACTTTCTTTTATACTCTCAACTTAGTAGACAATTGCATTTAGGTTGCATTATATTTTTCTACAAGCTTTCTTGTTCTACAAAGTGTAATTCATCTCTGAGTTAATAAAGATTTGAACTATTCAATATTCGCATATATATTTTTACAACTGCGTACGTATCTCTACATATGATAACAACCCACAATTTTGACTGCAACTACGTGTTATGACTTTGACTATATGACTATGGGTCATGAATTTGCCTGTGCCTACAATTTCTACTAGGGGCATATTTTCATGTTCTCCATAACAAGTTTTTCGCTTACCATAATCAACCGTAAAACTTGGGGGGCACAAGGAAGTAAAGAACACTCCAAAAGATACACACGTTCCATGTAAACTTGGGTAAAAACTTGCTCGCAGTAGTAGGTGTGCAATATCCCTTACTGGTGCAATGTGTACTACAGTCACAAGCAGGGGATAAATATTGATAAATATACCGAATCTCACAGAGAATAAAAGTCAAGTTATGTGTTATAATGAACACGTAAGTCTTGACACAAATAATCTATATTATCAATACACTAATAAAAATTTTGGTTCATTGTCTACTTAAGTGTCTACTTGCTAGCAAAGACATTGTCTACTATTGAATATTTTAAGGTGTATGTAAAAAGATAGCTTACATCCTGTACAAGAAAATAGGTGTAACATACATACACGCAAGAAGATAGCTTACACCCTATGCAAGAAAATATGTGTAGCTTGCACCTATGGTAAAAAAAATAAAAAAAAAATAGAAAAAAAGACAAAAAATAATTCATTGGAAAAAGTCTCCTCACGCATACTCCTCACTAGCTTGCTCACCAATTTCCTCATTGCTAAGGTGTCAATAGCTTCATTCACAAGTAGACTGCTTGGGTTCCCTCTGCTTATTGATAGTGGACTCTTTCTTCTCAATAATTTTTTAGAGACAGTTTATCTCCTTTTTATAAGCTTCAGATTCCTTTTTTGCCAATTAAAGCTTAGTCTCTATTGAAGACTTTTCCTTAACAAGCTTGTTAGAAGTGGTGTTAGCATTCTCAACTTTCCTTAGTTGCTCCATTTTCTCCCTTAGAATGTCACCACTATTCAACACATCAAAGTTAATGTTAAGAGTATTCAAAAATAAGGTAGCGGCCTACACAAAAAGGGATGAAAATAGTACGTAAATTTGCAAGCAAACATAAAATTGCATACCAAATAAAAGGTAGCTAACATGGTGTGCATGCACCGACAAAGTCATCTTCAAAGATGATCTTGTCCGCTCAAATCTATCCATACTATCTGCAATTGATCATGTCTCTTCATTGATAGCTTTGCTAAAAAAAGTCAAAGAAAGAGCAAGATACTTTGGAAGAATCAAGAGAGCATCTGTAAGGCCGGGAATAACATCAACTAGTAAAGATAATCTACTCCTTGCGATAGACGGATGAGCGCGTGTGTCTCAACGAGCCTCCTTCAATAAACTACCTTGGCAAACCTCAGGAATGCCATGGGAGTCCAATAGTGTTTGCCTCTTTTTTTCCTTTGAAGAAGAACTATTAGCAACTTTCTTTCTCTTAGAGTTTGATTTGCAAGGAGCTGGGGGACAAGGAGATGTATTATGTCTACATTTAGGAGTAATTGCACATAGAGAAGAGTTAGAACCACCATAAGTGGAAATGTGTAGATTAGGTTGAAGTTTGAACTTGTCCATGCCTATATTCAAATGTTACACGTATTAGCTAACACAACAATTAGTAAGCTCAAAACGCATAAAACACTAAGTGTACAATACACGCATATTCTCGTAGAAAAGTGCAAGCTAAATGTACACTAGACAGATGGAAAAGCTACCCGCTCAAGAAGGAAGCTATAGTGAACTAAGCCCTCTTTGGTACATAAGTGACGAAAGCATCGTAGTGCATTCAAGAGCTCATTGATAGAATTGGTGTGATCGAATTTCTTTCCCTCGAGTATCGCTCGCAGATAAATATCTACAAGAAAAGATAACATATGTAAGCAAATGAGCAAACGGGAGTAACTATTGTTAGGTGTACACACTGGCGAGTTAGGTCTCTACTACGGTAATACACAAGGAAGATAGGTCGTGATTAGATGTGAGCCATGGGTCTAAGAAGACTTTGGGAGTTCAACAATTGCACCTGAAATCTAATAACCTAGGGGATGTTATAGCACCTTGCAGGCAGAGAAATAGCTAGCAAGCTAAAAAAAAAACTTATAAGCTAAACTAGCAGAAAAATAATTGTGCTACAAAAAATTGCTCAGAACTCAAGGTTGTTATGGCAACAATTGTGGACAGAATATTCTTCAATTGCGTGCACAATGGTCCGTCATCAAATTAATGGTACGCAGTTTAACAAGACTATTTTTGCGGCTTTCATTTTCAAAATAGTTAGCTCCCAAGACTTTAGATAAGTACTTGATAGCTGGGGGGCAAATGTTGTGTATCAATAATGTAAGCTATCAAAAAGATGCACGCAAAATATAGGGTGTACGCAAAATATAAAGTGCGTACAAAATATGAGGTGCGTGCCAGCTTTCAACATAAGAAATTCTACTTGTTATCAACTGCAACATAAAAAGTGCATGTGATCTCAACTATGTAAGCTCATTTTAATCTACTAGCAAAACGATTGCCTAAATGAGGGAAAGCTAGCTTGCTCGTGGAAAGTTAGATAGCTTACACAAAGTTAGCTAGCATGTTACCAGCCAAATAGCTTACACAACGTTAGCTAGCACGTTACCACTTGTGTGCAAATTGAGAAGTTGGCTTACGGCAGAATTGATATACTGATACTCCAAGAAGTATATACAACTATGACGTATTCTTTTAGAAGACGAAGAACTCAACAAATACTTGGATAATTATCATTTAAATTATGATAATTTATTCAGATATAGATAATTCGTTTATATTTGGATAATTATTGAATAATTTGTAATTATCTTTTTTGGGATAACTATGCTACCTAAAATAATGTATGCAATTATAAATGACTAAAACTTTCCATCTATAAATAGGAGACCTCAGTTATTTTGTAGATCAAGTTCACAAACGCACTCATTTACTGAACTGAAACTGCTTTATATACATTCTCCACTATAAACTACTACGGTGGACGTAGGTCATCTTTTTGGGGTTGAACCACTATAAAATTGCCTCTTTATTTTTCAAAAAATTGTATGCGACATCTAAAAAATTATATGCAATTTGGTTGGATTCACTCTTAGAATCCGATTAATCATTCCGTTGACAAAACCTCCGTCAATAACATAAATCTAATTAAATTGAAAATTAGTGAAGCACATACTATACTAACGTACTATGTGGATTTTCTATTTGTTATCAACAAAATATTAATTGATTACGATAATATTAATTCTTATTGCGTGCCTCATTAACTATTATAATGCAAGAGATAATTAAATTCAAACTAAAATTTAACTCAGGCTAAAGCTAAAAAAGAAATAGAAGAGAGATTCAAACTAATTAATATAAATTCTTTTTTTAGTAATTAATTCTTACTGTTTTGGGATTCTTGTTCTTCATGTTTATTCATGTAAAGAAAAAACAAAGTTGCTTTGCCACATTGGTTTTCGAGATAGCAGTGAAAAAAAAATGAATTTCTTAAACTTTGATTTATATGTTTTTCAATAATTATCGTGTAACTTTTTTTACACATTCTGGATATTCTCTACTTTTTTTTTATTTAATGTGAAAGCTTAACTTAATCTTGTGTATAAATACCTGCAAAAAAATCTTGTCTATAAATTTCCTTCCTACTCAGATTTCTTTGAATCTTTTTTCTTTTTCATTCTTTGAGTTAAAGGGAATTCTCAGATTTAAGCAACGATTTGAGAAACATGGAGTAAGTGATATAGCAAGTAATATCATCATTAAATTTAAAGGACATGTTGAATGGTTGATAATTCTTTTTCCAATTTTAAAGTTCATAAATACATTTTTTCTATTCAGTTTGGGAAATTTTTCCCTAAATATTATTACCTTAAAAATTTTGAAATCTTTGAAAAAAAGTGGATTATTTATGAGAAGGAAGTCATAAAGAGGGCTTTGCATTTGATTTATAGCTTATTTACCATCATTATTGATTTTTTTTTCTCTTTTGAAAATAAAAAATAACTGAATCATGTAATTATGAGTTAAATTGTCAATATGTACAACAAATCTCGGTAAATTGAACATATATTTATAAATCAATGATACATCAGTAATATATGGCGGTAAATAATGGTAAATGAGATATTGTAAACAAACGATATGACACTTTATAATAGTTATAAATAAATAATTTACCATTGACATAACTTATATAGTACCGTTTTCCCCTTTTTTTTTTCTCTCTAGGAAAATCAAATAAATAATTGATTCACCATTTTTTATTAATACTATTGATTTTGTTCTATTTTAAAATGATTTTGCAAAAATTGTATAAATAATTAATTTACCACATATTTACACAATTATTGACTTTTAATTTCCTTTCCTTTTTAAGTTTTTTTTACTTAAACTATGTAAATAACTAATATACTATTGATTTACCATTCTTTCTAACTAAATTTAATTTACCATTTTTTACTAACATTAATATTTTTTTTATTAAAAAAAGGATTCTACAAAATTGCTTAAATAATTGATTTACCACTTATTTACCACAATAATTGATTTATTGTCCTTTCTTTCTTCAAAGATTTTTTAATTAAATTATCTAAACAATTGATTTACCATTGGTTTACCACTTTTTTAATTAAATCAAGTAAATAACTGATTTACCACTTATTTAAAACCATTAATTATGATCTTTTATATGACATTTACGAAAATTATGTAAATAATTGATTTACAACTAATATACAATTTTCTAAGTAAATAATTGAATTACCACTTATTTACCACCATGTAGATTCCTTTATGCAAATACCTGATACACTACTAATTTATCATTTTTTTCTCAATAAAACAGGTAAATAACCAATTTACCACTTATTTTCCAATCACTAACACTATTAAGTATTTTTTCTTTTTTTTAGGGCAAAAAAAAGAAGATTTTATAAGAATTATTGAAATAATTGATATATCACTAATTTACTGTTTTTTTCAAGTAAATAATTGATTTACCATGTATTTATCACCGTTGTTGATTATCTTTTCCTTTTTTTTTTTCTTATATTTATTTTTAGTTAAATTAAGTAAATGATTTACCTTTTTAAGTTAAAAAATTAATTAACTGATTTATCACTTCTTTACTATCATTAATGATTTTATTTTTTATTTTTCAAAAATTTGTGAAAACTCTGTATATAATCAATTTACGACTAATTTGGCACTTCTTTTTTCCCCCTCTCATTTTTAATTTATTTTATTTTATTTTTTTCAACGCATTTATTTTATAAAAGTAAATAAATTTTGTTCCACCTATTCACACGATTCTTCTCTTTCATAATATAGCAACAATTCAAACCAAAATTTTACCCTTAAAAAAGAGTCATCTGGAGAACATATGAAAAAGAAAGTCTTCTTCGTCTCGGGACTTCGACCACTTTCTGGGTTTATGAAATCTATGTAATTGATGTTATCCTAGTTTGAATTGGAGAATGAAATCTATTCCGAAGAAGATCGAAGAAAAAGAAACGGAGACATGTAGCTTATACACATATGCGATAATAAATAACACAAATCTACACCCAATCATTGAAATTTAACCACAGATATTAACTCGTGAGAATTTTAAAGCGGCGCCATGTCAACAGGCATTGGAGAAATCGTCGCTCGTCTCTGTCAACATAATTGAGATTCTTTAACATGCCCAACCAATATCTGTTTAGCGGCTTGGCAGTAGAGCATTTAGGAAGAAGATGAGTCTTTAAAAGCTAAGGACAAAATTGGAATATACAAATCAACTAAAAAAGGGTATATATTTGTTCAACTTAATTAAAAGGGGCATCTGCTCAAACAAAACAAGACTATCCCAAAATGGGGCTTTCCTGTTGATAAGAGCAGTAAAATATATTTTGGATATCACGTAATTAATGATATTTTTCAATGTTGTAAGGCTTTTTGTAACATTTTGGCAAAATTATTTTGCATATGTCAATTTTTATACTTTTGTTCTTTTTTTTGTGTTTGTAGCTACTAATGCAAATATATTTGTTCAAGGCCTAAAATAATAAGCCATTCATTTGAAGCCCAAAATACAACTTTGAAGAAAAGTCCATGATGTGTGTGAACACATTTTCCCGAATCTGAGTATTTCAATATCAATGATGCCTTGATAACGATAGAATTTGACAAAGTTGTTAATAGACTGATTACAATTCTACTTCTTAGGAATCTAATACGTCAAGAATCACCTCATTTCGATATCTGTATCTCATTTGGCACCCAAAATACTGATGAGTATTCATATTGTTAAAGCTGAAAAACGTGGTTTGTTTGTTTATATTTATACCGATCATTTTCAAGTTACTAATGTTGAAATCTTTCCATTCAAACCTCTGTCAACCTAGCTACTATTATTGATTACAATTAAATCTTTTTTATACTTACTAAATCATAAACTAAGACATGTGAATGTCTAATTAGGAATTGAGTAGTAATTAGGAATCAAAGTTGGTAACAGTAAAACAAGCAATAAAGTGATTCTCAAAACCTTGTGTTTATCATTTTAGTTATTATCTTTATTCATTGTCTATTTTATTTTCCACATCACCCATTCATTTTTTTTCTTCCTTATTTATACTATTCTTATATTCTTGTTAATCTTTCTTGTTGATTTGTCTTCTCTGTGGATTGATACCTTAATCTATACTACGATAACCGTTAGTATATTTTCAGCGTAGACACCTATACATATCCCAAAATACTAAATTAAAGTAATTATAACTATTTGATCAAAATCAATCGATTCAAATTGAAGTACTCATTAATGGGTAAATATTATATAGTTTCTTTTTCTTTTTAGAGAAGATATAAAAATTATTTATTACGATATTGTTTACTATGATAGGAGCAATGTAATTAAAAAAATTCCTATTACAAAAGAAAGGATCGTTATAGAAAAAATGACGCTTGGCGCATATATAAGTTAATTCTCAAAGTTAAGAATAAAATGATAAGAACTATCATCATTATCACTCGAAAAGAGTTCACATTACTAGTAATAACATCATCGCTACACATGTAATAAATTGAGTTCACCAAGCTCGCAACAAACTAATAATTACTTTTAGTGAACATCATCGCTACACATGTAATAAATTGAGTTCACCAAGCTCGCAACAAACTAATAATTACTTTCCACTAAAGGGCTAGTGAAGCTTAAACATACTATAAGATCCAGATTTCAAAGAGTAAAGCAGCAAGAGTTCTTCTATATCATCTTCTATATCATCTTGAAGTATGGCATCAGCCCTAATAAAGCTCTAGTTTTTTCGAGGTTTATTTTAAAAATAAAAAATATTACACAAATAAAAGAATTAATTTCCATACTGGCACTGTCGTAAATAAAGCAATATTTTTAATAAAAGGTTCTAATTTCTATAGCATATAGAATGAAATTCGTTTTGCTTTAGTGGTTGGGCACTTGGCTTATTTTCTATATCCCCTCCCAAGTAAGCTCGCAAATTG